>BPLR01018352.1:0-127683 GCA_021605095.1 Caerostris extrusa | reverse complement strand
GTTACGTGCTTGCTGTATTTAAATGACGCTAACAAGTTTACACTATGAATAGAAAATAAATGTACTTTAAAATCGATTTTATATACTTCAGTTGGATCTGAATATTACTGAAGCATCGGAAGTGTTGTTGATTTAAAGTTTTATCATATCAGTTTTTTAATGTGTATCATTTTTACAATTTACATTTCATTTTAAGAAGACCTACGTATGCAGATTTAAACAAAAACAGGATACCAAATTTTTATATTAAATAAATTGTCTGTGGTATCCTGATAATTTTAATATATATAATGTCACCTACTTTTTATATTATACAGTATAAAAATATAGTTCATTCAATTAAAGAAAATGTATTTTTTTATTTTATGTGTATCTCATAACTTTTAATCACTTTATAATTAATGTTTACTTATATTTCTTTTCAGGTAAGTCTGAAACGAGTTTATTATTCTCATCTTTCTTGAATTGTGAATCAAGGTAAGATTAGAAACTGAATTAATCATAAAAATAAGATTCAAAATTTTATATTGCACAAAGAAATTTCCTTCAAAATGTTTTTCGGACTCCTGAAAGCCACATATAGTTTCATGAGTTTATACCATGAATTTAAATATTTATAAATATTTTTGGACTAGTAATTTTATATATCACCTTAGGGATTTTTACATTTTTCAGTTTTATAATAGAAGAAATCTTGTAGAATTCTCTATGATTTTGAAGTGTAAAGTTATGAACAATTATTTTTAAATTCACGTAAAATTATGATAATTAATAAGATTATATTTTTCCTTTCTCTAACTTTTGAGTTCAAGTAGAGGAGTAGAGGTTAGTTGTAGATACCACCAGATATATTAGTTCGTTGCTGAACTGGCGTTGGTTAAGCTAACAGTCATTATCTTTTTTCTTTTTCATTATTCAACATGTGCGCTTTAATTCAGTGGCAGCCATAGTGTTTCTTCTTCTTCTTCGATCAAGAAAGAAACTCTCTCTCTCTCTCTATATATATAGGTAGATAAGAGAAATGTCTGACTCTTTAATGGCATGCAGTTTACTTCTTAGTGGTTTTATTGCTGAATAAACTTGACTCCATAGTTATTTAAAAGTACCTGCTGGAAATTTTACATACCAAAAAGGACAATTAAAGAAACAATTTTTTTTTTTTGGAAAACATCACAAATAATGGCAAAATTGAAAAAAAGCAAATTCCACATAGGGTATATCAATTTTTTTCTGTAAATCCCCTTATATTAATAATTTAAAAAAAAACCAGTGAATTGATTTAGAAAATACTTTTTGATTGGATTTCCCTTAAAAATTATTATTAATGTGATCCTTATTATCACCAATACGATAATTAGGATATCACTATTAATTTATTTTTAGTTTAATAATATATATTTTCTAGAGAAATAATATCTATGCGTAACCTTTTAATTGAGCTGATGGATTAGTTATTTTTCTGAAATATTCTATAGTTTTCAATACATTTTATTGTCTATAAAAGATTTTCAAAAATAATTTCGAACTCTGATATTTAACCAACTTTTAATTTTTTATCCTTTTGAAAAATTACACAGGCTATGTATTACACATAAGATGAAATTATGACACTTATCGGAAACGATTATGTATTAAAAAAGGTTTTCAAATTGTAATGATATTTTTCTCGATAATCCCTGTATTCATCATAACTTTATGTATTTTGATATAAATAAGTGGGAAACAAATAAGTTAATAAGAAGAATAAAAACTATGCTTTTTACAACTAGATATATAATGTCAGGAAATCAAGTCATAATAGTATGTCTAGCCTGAGCAATAATTGGATTGCACTACATACATATGTATAGTTATAATTGTATGTATGTGC
The DNA here is from genome assembly GCA_021605095.1 of Caerostris extrusa. Taxonomy (NCBI): domain Eukaryota; kingdom Metazoa; phylum Arthropoda; class Arachnida; order Araneae; family Araneidae; genus Caerostris; species Caerostris extrusa. The sequence continues at coordinate 125,813 of BPLR01018352.1, read as the reverse complement.
CTTTGTTTCACACATTTATTGCACTTTTGCTATTACCCTATTGTCTCCAAAAGCGAATATTCCAGCAGGCGCTTGCCTTTATTAACAAATAGTAATTTCGACGTCTTTTTAAACACACGGTTGAAATCGTAATTGTAGTTCAAGTTGCTTTAAATTACAGTAAATTTTTATTAATTTGTGCTAAAGCTAGTCTCCGTTATCAAACCGTGCTAACAACACTGACAGGCACACATGTTGGCTTGAAACTCCCTGTGTGTGTACAGGAGAGTGCTTTTTTGATCAAAATGGTATCCCCTCCTCAATGAAATAAAAATCAAAAAGACGAGCTTCTCGGGTTCAGTTAAAATGGAAGGATTCGGATGCCTTGTCGCTTGAAGGCACTTTCACCCTTCAAGCCACGGCTGAGCCATTGCATTGCTGTCTGTTGGTTGGAAAGGTCTATCATTATAGCCCCTCGTCCCTCATAGCTATATATTTGTGTCCATTACTTGCACTGGTCTGTTCCGTCCCCCGTATTCAAGGACTGCTGTGCAGGTATAATAATTATCGAAACTGGATATGAATGCATGTCAACGCCATCTTTCGGAAGGTTTCTTTTTTTTTTTTTTTTTTTTGATTCTTCGAGCTGACCGCAAGTTTATTTATTTTGTTTTACTTGCAGCGGCGAACTTTAATTCAGTGGCAGCCATATTTTTTTGTTTCTTCTTCTTGTTGAAGAGAGCACGCGGAAGGAAGAGCCTTCCAAGTTTTTGTTATTAAAATGCCATTATAGAAGTTCTTTTGTAATCTTTCTGTTCATTTTTTAAAAAAAAATATTATTGTGATAATTGAATTTTTGTATTAAATAGTACTTTGTGGGGTAATGGTAAAATACAGTACCATACTGTATTTTTAGTTAAAGGGTATAACTATTATATTTCAGTTACTTAGAATGTTAAAGCAACGATTTCAGTATGAATATTAATATTTTTTTAAAAGTAACTTTTTGCAAACAAAATCCTTTAAAATAATTTCTTTCTTCTATTATAAAAAATTACATGTGCTAGTTATCTACAAAATCTAACCGCGTTTAATTGAAATATTTATCAATACTGGCAATTAAGATTAATCAAATACCTCTAACACTCAAGTATGAAATGAATGAGACAAAATTCCTAGATGAGGGAATAAAATATTAGTATTTTAATTATTTATTTCAGTATTATAAAATTAATCATTTTTATTAATATGATTATATTAACATTTTTATTTTCGTTTTATTATGTTAGTACAATAATCACCATGTAAAATATTAACATCATTCATTTATAATATTACCATTTTAGTAAAATGTTGACATATTTTAATTTTAACATTCTGTTAGTGTGTATCGCGTCTGATAATACCGACAAATAAAATTCCGAATAGTTTTGTATATTGAAAGCAAATATAAATTGACGTAAGTTTCTAAGTCAGTTGAATTAAGTTTTATTATAATTATTAATAAGTTAATTAAGTTTCAGCAGTATGCAGAAAGCTTTCATTAGTAGCTAAGTATTCATATCCAAAAAAGTATCCTTATTTAATTAAATATCATGGCATTGTTTCAAATAAATTTATTTGATAAAACCAGTAGAAACATTGCTTTCATTAAATGAATATCTAATTTAATAAGCTAAATAATTTAAAGGCATTAAGTAAACATCCAAATACTGACTTGAAATTTTCGTCTGGCTAAACTGAACTGCGATTATCATTAATGAAATTAAAACTGTTAACCTAAACCAATCTCAATTTAACAAAGTAGTGAGTAATTGTTCTTTTTCTACCAAAAGTTTACAAGTAAATATAACATTGAGGGGGGAAAACAATGTAAATATATTTCAAATCATAGTTCTAAACTATTAGAATAAACGGGATAACTAGTATATTTAAAAAACTACAAAATAGAATTCTTAAATTAGAAACATAGAAATTTATTTCATTTTCATACATTTTAAGCTGTCATTAGTATTCAATATTTTCTCATTATCATTCATGTTTTTTTTGTACCAGAAATAATTTTCATATCAAATACAAATATTTGTAGTAAAATAGAATTAAAATTAATAACTTCAATATTGTACCTACATAAAAATGTAGGATTTACTAAATAATAGTTATTTTTAATTTAAATGATTGCTCATAAGAAAACATTATTCCAACTAACAAAATTTCTTCGTTTGAATCTTAAAAGTAATATTGGTTTAATGTTTTAATAATAAGGTTTATAAATTTAATGTTAAAATCATCAGAAAATATTCTAATACATTTTGTTTTATTATTACCTTATATCAACATTGTAATTACACAGTTAAAAAACAACAACACTGAGTATCAAAATCAATCTTTCTCAATTAAATAACATATCATATAGTCCCCATCTGATGATCCAAATTATAATTCTGTAAAAATAGTTTAAGAATTGAATTGATATTCCAAGATGGGAATCCTTTTACATCTTCGTTATATATTAGCGAATCCACCCATGACATTATTACTTGACCTTGGTCTAGCGCTTTGAGAGCGAAAGAAATAAAGAATTACTACTAATTTTTCAGAAGATTTGTTCTCTTACTCTCCATGTTGAACGAAGTATTCGGGAAGTTCCCCTGCCTTGACGTTCCACAGATTTCACCCCTCGACAAATCTAGAGGGGGTAGGCAAGTAATTGGCAACAGTGACAAGACTGGACCACTGATTAGGAAGATCAAAGACACCCAAATAACGGGTTTCTGCTTAGCCCTGGGCTATCTGAGCCGTTGAAGGTCGACAGGTATTATGGAAATAAGAAAGCTCTTCAATTGTCTAACTATTTCCTAAGAAAGCTAAAGGGGATTTTTAATGAGGCGTACCAATATTTTACCATTTGTTTATATATTGCAATCCATCGATGTTTACGTTGAAAATGAAAAGGAAGAGTAAAAAATCAAATGAATGGAATGGAACAGCAGCAACATTTTATTAACAAGTAATGAATAAAATGATTATAGTAGAGAGATTAATAACTGTGGTATTTCCAGAGGAAAAAAAAAAAAAAAAAAAAAGAATGGAAATCCTCTTTAGTAAATTTCTACTTTTTAATTCACACTACTTCATAATGCAAAATTATTTAGAATTTTCACTTATAATTGTATATCATAAGAATTCTCTTAAAAAAAAAAAATGTTTGGAAGTCTAATTTGAAACGATTTGTTATTTCTAGATGTAATAAGATCGTAATGTAAGATATAATGTTAACAGATTTAAGCACACCTATTTAAAACACAAGTTAAAATTTGGACTACTTCATTATGTTTGCCCTCCCAAATCAAAATTTTATTGACATAAAATAATAAATATATGAGTTGTATTTTTAAAAAATTGCAATTTTTAGTAATCCATTATTCTGAATTCAGTTACATTTATCTTAATGGATGAATGCAGTTTTTTGAATGATAAAATTGTTTAATCCAAACTTAATAACAAACTTACAAATAAAGAAATGTAGAATTTCTCAAATTTTATATCGTAAATTATATTTTTAATTTTCAGATATTTAATGTAGACTGAACAAGAAATGAAACTTTATTTGTAATAAAAATATACAGTGCTCGCAAATAAAATATAAAAAGCATATAAATATACAGAAATTGTTTAAATAAATAAATACATGTGGTAGCAACAAAAAAGAATTTTATTTAAAGACCATGAACCGTAAAGTAAAAAGAAACTTACTTTATGCATGAATGCACAAGCCGCATCAATTGAAAAACTGACTCTTTGTCATACTTTTATGTCTTTAAAATGCACAATCAATTTGTTGTCTAGATCAATTGAAATGCATTAAAAGAAAAAAAAAAATCTTCATACATTATCTAAATTAGTTTTAATCGACCATTTTTAGAACGCAAGTCTAGAATAATGTTTATCCTTGTGTTTTCATTAGTATAAAACATTTGATTGTGCTAACTGGAATGAAAATTTTGAAATACAATCTTGTATATTATTTTTTTTTAATTATTAATAAGTGTTTACTAAAATATACCTTGGTAAATATTTTTGAAATATATATGTAAAATTTCCTAGTAAATTTTTGATTTTTAATTATTGTACTTTTTTAGAAAACCATTTAACAAATTGAAAAACATAGTCATTAATATGCTATCAGTCGATCCATATTGATTACTATGTAATTTATTATAATAGCAGACTATGGAGTATGATTTCATGCATGATAAATAGTATCAAATGATAAGGGAAACGCATAATATTACAATAATTATACAATGTTATAATATACAATAAATATACGATGCCATTATCATTTGTAGCGTACTAAGGAGTATTTATATTAATAAAACTATATTTTTTTGCAAAAATTAAATTTTATTTGTGTTTTTTAAAATTCTGTTTTCAGCTGTAGAAATTAAATAATAACGTAACCCGATTTATTTACAATAAACCTTGTAATACTGTATATAATATTCGAAGTAATTTTATTTGAATTTATATAATAACTGAACGAACTATCCTATTAAAAGCGCAAGTTGCTCTGTTGCAAGCATTGATGCAACGAATTCATGTCTTGCCACAATGCCTTTCATATCAAGCAGACAAATAAAAAATAATTACGGCCCTTGAATCAATCTTCAGGAATCACTTGAAAACATAGTATCTAAATTTGACTCCAACCCGATACAGGAGCACAAAAAGCGGGATGGTTAGACCGTCATAAACCTAATGAATGTGAACCACTTCCTTTTCATGCACCTCTCAGAGTTCGCAACACTTGAAAGCAATTTAGTGTTTAGAAAGGACGCACGTTGAAGTTCAAATCCAATTACCGCATGTCAGTAGCTGGAAAGTTGGTCTTTAATGAACTGGGTGGAAGATTCCAGCGACTGGAAATCAGCCCTTCTGGTAGATGGCGAGACTACTCTTGCACGTAATGGTCGTTCATTCCTTCTACCGTTCACTCTCTCGAAGCTGGCTTTTCAACGCAAAGACACTCAAATCCAATTTAAGAGCAGTTGCAAAATCTCCTGCCGCATCCAGGTTTTCAGTTCAGGAAGTTTGTTTTGTTTTGTAAAGGAAATTTTCTCGACTGATTTGCATCCGTAATTCATCCACCCCAACCCTCTCCTTTCAAAATTCGAATTCGAATTAATGAATTCAGTTACGCTATTTTACTTTGAGAGATTTCACATTTTTTTCAATGACCCATTCATGACAGGCCGGAATGCCTTTCATTTGAATATTTATCATGGAATGGAAGTGCAATCTTTCATGCAAGCAGGAAATGGGAAATCAATTTTAGTTTTTGTTTTTTATTTTTGAAGTAATGAAACCGGTAGCGTGGGTGTGTGATATGGAATGTTCGAACCTTGTGGAGCATTCTACAATTTCGGAATAGGATAATAAAGTGGAGATGGTTCTGCCAATTGTAAATTTGCGTAAGTAATGGGTTTGGATTATTGTATTAAAAGATGACATCGCGAAAAGGAAATATTTCTCGTGAATATTAATTAAAAACATTTCTGTGATTTCTAAAGTGGAAAACTGCTAATGATGTTGGTTAAAGAAAAATCTTGCATGTTTTAACATCATCAGAGCTCCTTTTTTACTTAATAATCCTCATCGTATGTTTTGTTTAAGCAAATTAAAATTAATTTTAACTAGTTTTTTACGTAGAAAATTAATTAATTTTGAAGTATATTTTAAAAGATACCAGTTATTTGTAAGATGGAAATATTTATTATAATGTACGCTGTCAGAATCATTCGAATATAAATTAATACATCTCTCCAATGCAAACTGCATTTCATTGTCCAATAAGACATATTTTGTATCATGCTTGAACATATTTATCCTATTAAAATATACGAACATGTATTTACTAAAATATACGAATAATAAAATATACTAAAATATACGAACATGTAAATATAATTATCAGTTTAGCCATTAAGTTTAATTAATAATTGTTAATACTCTTAAGAAATATAGTGACAAAAGATACATAAGATGTTTTGATAATCTTGCATAAGTAAAACAATATTTAAAAAAGGAAAAATACGTCCATTGAAATAATAATGATGCATACCATATTAAACAGTTTGTAACTTTTTTGTTCAAGATTAAAATGATAAAATTTTCAGAACTACTAATGAATGTAGTGTTAGCAATAAATTATGGTTTTAACATTCAAGTGCATAATTTTTAAGTGATTGGTAATTTTAAACAAATATTTTGAAAATTCTTATTCCTGTAAATAAAAATCAACAATTTGTTGTTTGTTTTCAAATAAAAACCACAACATAGTACATTTATTTTGTTTATTTTATGATTTCTCACAAATATTTTGGTATTCGTATTGTTAATCATAATAAATAAAATATTTTATTTTTCACCTTTTGCTATATTATCTTCGACACTTACTATTCTTTTAATGCAAATGTGCTACAATTACTCATTACAATTTTAGATGAAGACTAAAAAAACAAATTATTTTTCATTTGCCATAATTAGTGTATTTTGTTTGTTAATAGTTTAATTTCATAGCAAAAAAATCTAATTGTTAAGATAAGCAAATTGCAGTAAATACGATAATCTTTGTAGCTGTCTCCAAATGAATATTTTAAAATAGATGTATGGTAAACAGTTTAGTTAAATATACAAATGATTACTATGTTGATTTATATATTCTATAGAGGTTTGAGTAACAATATGTATTTTGAAACATGTGGTTTGAAAAAAACATGTATTTTTCTTTAAGTTAATTTCAAAGAACAAGTCACATTTCTATAAAGATTAGGGATACAGTTATTGGCAACTTAGATCGTTTCAATTTGATTATAACCAAAAAATTACATTTGTTTAACATATTCATATTTTAAAAATACGGTTATATCAAACAGTTAGTTTAATAAAAGAATTCTAATTAATAAAAGAAAGTTAGTTTAATTAAAATAACATGAATTAATAGATCAAAAATTGTTTTTTTTTAACACTTTTTTTAAAAATTTAGTTTGAATTTCGTTTTGCACTTGTAACACTAACATAGTAAACTGTAACAGTTTCACATTTATTCATAGAATTTTATCAAATGCTTATTTAAATCTCGAAATAAGCATAGACATGCATTCATTGACATAAATTGTTGTAGATTTTCTTTCTATATTGGTAAGCACTCATATCATTCAATAATGTTCAAAATACAATGAATTTTTCATGAAAAGTGAAATAGCTTGTAGAAAGCTTTTACCACTCCTTGCTGCCCGAGGCCTTCGCTGCATGCACCTGCCTCATAAGTGACAGAAGCGTTAAGCTTGTTGCGTCTTCGTAGTAGACCAAGCAATGATTGACATATGGGAGGCGTAGAAGCGAACCGCATGAGGCGATGGTGACACATCTTGAACTAGATAAAAAACAAATTTAATGATGCTTTAATATGTCTTTTAGCAATTTTTTTCGTCTGCTGCAGCACCTGTATTGGACTTTTGATGTGTATGCTTATTTCTGTGGTTGTTACTCGGAATGATTTGCTTATTAAAACAGCACAATTTGCCACAGCGATTTTCAGTGATATGTTCTCTATCAGTAACTTGTTTTCAGAAATATTTTGCAATAATTAAAATTTAAAAAAGTATTCGTGTTAATTTCAGTTTAATTAGTACAGAAATTTTAAGGGATGATTCAGTATACGAATATACTTCCTATCGAATTGGTGAGGGTTATATATTTACAATGACATATAGTATAGTATTGAGCTATACGTTATTGTATAGATAGATGATTTACAGTGAGCTAGCTTTAAAATTTTATTATTTTTTAAAGCTGGATATTACTTATTTCTAGAGATATCAAAAGGTAGTAAACTTTTATACTGTGTGACACTTTTATTTGCAAAAATACCGAAAACTATTAAAAATACTATGGAAAAAGTATTAATATTTGGGCAATCATTTATTTCAGTGTTTAAGAAAAAGACCGCACCCTGTTTTAGATCACGAGTTACCTTTTTTTCTCCCCTCTTTTTTGTAGAATAAGAACTTTAAACAGACCATTAAAAAGAAAAAAAAATCATTTGAACAACTGATACTTTTGAAGATACTAGTTCAAAATATCTTATTAAAATATTTTTAAACTTTCTTTTTCTAAAATCATTAGTATTTAGCTAGAATAAATGGCAATATCATTAACGACTTCTTTCACAGAATTACAAAAATATTTTGTGTTTTCATTTTTGAATGTTTAAATATATACTATTATTTTTCATACTGAAGGATTATATAAATTTGACTTTTTTTTAATTGCATTTTCTTAAAGAGAAACTAATTTATAAAGCTAATAAAATACATGGAACACTTTATTATATCTCCTCTTTAATCTGTATAAATCTTTGGTGATTTGGACGAAAACTCATAATTAGAAATAAATAGAATTGAAGTTAATTCTTCATAAAACCGTCTTAATAAATTCTATTAGAATTAACTTTCATAAGAAAATTTAAAAATATGCTCCAATTTCACATATTTTACGAATATTTCGTTATATTATTACATTACATTAACTTATGACTGAGTGAAATGCCTATTTTATATGAAAGAAATATTTTAAAAATACACATTTATATGCAACTTAGTTTAATGGGTATCTTTGAATTGTTTTTAACCGGTTATTTAAATTCCAAATTTTTGCCCAAACTCTAAGAAGACCCTGAATTTCAAACTAAAATGATATTTCTAGTCGAAAAAAGACGTGCTTATATAATACCCTCGTTTGGGCTTTTTTTATAAAGCAATACAAAAGCAGAGCACGATTTCAGATTATTCCCAACAATTCCTTTGCGGCTTTTTTGCGTCCTTTGGAACGTAAGACTCATCGACATTATCCTGGGGGATGATGTAAGGACATGACATTTATGCGGAGAAGACGTAAATTAAAGTTAACTGTGACTTCAGGCGAACGATATTGCTTCTTGGGCATGTAAGTTCTGGACGCGCCAGGAATCCCTCCTTTGGCCAAAGCAAGGCAATTTGAACCATACGAGATATTGATCCAGGCCGATTGCCACCTTCTTTTCGATTCGAGAACTGAATTTATTATTAACCTGGTAAGAAGAATAGCACTTTCATCATAGTTTTGGATTATTCTCAAAAGAAAATGTTGTTTGATAACTTGTGAACTATAATGAATTTGGTTTCTTAAGTTTGTGTTTGAATGTAAGATGTTCAGGTTCGTGTGAATTTTTTTTCAAACTTAAATTAAAAAAAAAATAATAGTATTTACTTTTTGATGTGATGAATAATGATAAATGTGTTATTAAGAAAATATTTAACTATTAACTTGTAAACTTGTTAACTTGTTAACTTGAAAATATTTAACTATTAACTTGTAACTTGAACTTAAATTGTAAAAGCTGTTTTTGAAGTTATTGAAATATTATGTAATAATGTTCTCCTTAATACATATAGAAATTGGACACGGAATAAAATTGCCTTTCATTCATTTCATTTAGAAATCATAAACGCATCGTGGTTTACTTTTAGAGGTTATTATTTTATTCTTAAAATCGGTAAATATTTATCATAATCAGTGAACTATAAAAAATGAGCTTATTTTTAATGAAATGCATTTTCGTTAATTGACTGAGATTTCATTATACTTATGGTTATAATAACATTGAAAAGCTTTAGAAACAATAAAAGTTACATTTGCTCAAACTAATTCTTAGTTTAACTGTGGATAAAAGTTAGTAGTTCTCAGTTTTACTCTTTACATAAACAACAAGCACTTCTTATTATTTAGACAAAGACTGACATGTATTATCCATTCCGCAATTCATTACAAACCTTCGTGGTACGTCACTTATTTATACCACACTTTTATTTAAATGTATTTTCGTTAATTGACTGAGAGTTCATTATACTTATGGTTATAATAACATTGAAAAGCTTTAAAAACAATAAAAGTTACATTTGCTCAAACTAATTCTTAGTTTAACTGTGGATAAAATTAGTTCTCAGTTTTAACATAAACAACAGCATGACATGTATTATCCATTCCCAATTCATTACAAACCTTCGTGGTACGTATTTTTATACCACACTTTTATTTAAATGTATTTTCGTTAATTGACTGAGAGAGTTCATTATACTGATGTTTATAATAACCTTGCAAAACTTTAGCAACAAGAAAGTTTAACTTTTACTCAAACTAATTCCTAGTTTAACTGTGGATAAAAATGAGTAGCTTTCATGTTTACTCTTTACATGAACAAGTACTTCAGGTTAACTAGACAATGACTGAGTTGTATTGTCCATTTCGCAATACTTCAAAAACCTCCGTGCCACGTTGTATTTTTACAACACTTTTGTTTTCAACTTAGGCTACCGGCTCCACCGCCTAGAAATAATTATAGGCTTTGCCTTGAAATTTTGACGTAAAAATATTACCGTCATTGATTTAAACTGAATTGATACGACAGTAGGCGGGATTCGTGTCTTATTCTGCTTGTGCTATTAGCTCTATAAGGAGAAATAATACCTATCAATACTGTTTTATTAGATGAGAAATGTTATTGTATTAATTCAAGTTTTTTTTTAAGTTAAAAATTTTTTTAAATATAAGTGAGATTATTTGGACACATATATCAATAGGCAATTAGAAATATATATATATATATATATATGATTATTATACGTTATAATTTGATGTACTGTACTATTTACAATGAATATCTATTGTTTAAAGAATAATAATATTTGCCCAAATGAATAGCTTTTGAAGCTGGTAAAATGATTTAACGTCATTTTATGTAAAGATTCATTATTCTGTAGATAATATTTATAACAATTTTGTAATTTGGAAATTAAAAATAATTATATTCTTATTCAGCAATACTATTAAAAATCTCGGAACAGCATATTCAATAAACATAAATAAGTCAAAACAATTGATGTAACAAAAGGATTTTTCTCTCTTTCATTTTTATTATTATGCTCTAAGAAATATTTAGCTTCTTTGAAGTGGTTAATAATTTACCTCATTCGGTATATAACTGGAAAAATGAATTTGGAAATTTTGTAATAATTAAATATATATTGAATTTAGTATGATTTTTTTTTTTTTTTTTTTTTTTTTTTTTATGTGCTAAAATAAGCTGATGAATTAATATTTTTAATGAAGGATTTTTTTTTTTTTTTTTGCATCTTTAAAACGTTTAAGTCAAATGTCTAAAAAATTTTTGCTCCTTTTACATTTGATTACTTAAGTAAATTTACGACTTATTTTTCTTTAGATAACAAAAGAAAATACAATGTTTTACGGTTATATTTAAACGTCACTACTTAATTAAATACAGCTACACGAATAAGATTTAATATATATTTAATTTATTGAAATACAAATATGATTATTATTAGTTAAGTAAATAATATTAATTTTTGCATTGCATACTATTGAAATAAACCAAGATTTATTTAACACATGCTTCAAGATTTCTTTTATTCCTAGGCGAGCCAATTAGATATATTTCTTAAATGTCGGTTTGTAACAAATACTTTTTGTCATTTTTTTATTTTGGTAAATTTTTTTAAAGATAAGTGAAACACTTAAAAATGTTTCTGGGATTTTATTTTATGGAAATTGTTGGTATAATGGAATAAAAAAAAAAATTGGTAATATTAGTCACGATATTAATTAGTAATATCATGATTGTTGGTCATATTAGCCATAAACTATAATGCGGTATAAATGATTAAATTTTAGTGATTTTATTGATTTGGTTTATCCCTCTACGGTAACTTTTTGCACAATTTAAGCTAATTAGACCGGGATCTACATTTCCGAACCACTAACAAACATCCATGTCACCGCCTGGATTCGAACCTGTAACACTAAAGACCAAAGCGCTCTCCAATTGGCCATCAGGCCGCTGATTAAATTTTAATATCAATATTTCATCATCATCAATGGCACAACAGATGGCAACAGCAACAACATCAATGGAGCAAATTTCGAGACGAGAGATGTTTACTTTTTACGGGATAGGGTAGTGTCAGCTCTGCACCCAACGCTCTACAACCATATTATACCAGGACATACGGTTTTAAAGTGGATTCTGAACCACTACAAACATCCATGGAACCGCCGGGACATGAACCCGAAGTCTGGGGCACCTAGCACCAGAGCGCTAGTCACTCGGCCATCAGGCAATTTTCCCTTTATTCTTTAAAAAACATATTTTATGTGAATTCTATTTTTTAAATGTTGACCATTTTAACCTGAAGCCATTCACTGTTAAAGAGTGGCACATATATAGCAGATTCAATATTATTCAGGTGGCTCCATGACTGACCAGCTACAATTCATCAAAACTATGCTACCGCAATTTTTTTATTAGATAGCGACCTACAGTTTAAAGTGGATTCGGAATCGCTACAAACATCCAAGGCACTGCAGGGACTCTAACCCGAAGCCTATGGCACCCAGCGCCAGAGCGTTAGTCACTCGGCTTTCAGACTCGTATCAATATTTACGGTATTAAATACATTATCGAGCTCTTAAAAATTATTTTAATAATACTTATTAAAAACAAAAACAAATACTTTATACTTTTAAATTAATAATTATATTCAAATATACCCGACGGTTTGGTGATCAAGATCGTGAGCATGCAAATCATTATAAGCTTGATGATAAAAAATAAAAAAAAAGAGATAGAGAGAGAAAAAAAATTTTTTATGAGGGCTAGCCCAAAGTTATCTACCTAATACTCTATGAACATAAAAATATTACGAAACAAAATCTGCGACTCCGTGACTAATTTTGACGATTCCAAGTCATTGCAACACTTCCCTCGTTGCAAGGACCATTGCCTTTTGGCCCACGCGTATGGCCGAGGAGGAAAAAGACCCCCTTCCCCCTAGGTATCATTTCAAATTTTCTTCTCCAAAGTTCTTTTCTTATTTAATGCGAAAAGTTTACCTCCACAGCGAATAATCTTCCAACTTATGTCGATGTACGTAAAAAAAAAAAAAAAACATGAATATTGTATTAAGTCTAAAATGAATAAATGAAAAATGCATGAAGTTGTGCCCGGTATTAACCAAGGGGGCAGCAAAGAAATATAAACATGCCCTGGCATCCCACCCCTCAGGACTACGTCTGATTACATTTTCCGAAAAGCGGACGCGTTCTGGAATGGTAGAAAAGATGACTTTTTTTCTTTTTCTCTCTTGCTCAATTTTTCCCTTTCGTTTTGGATATAGGGAAAAAAATAATAATATTTTAAGAACTCTAGAAAAGTTAAAACTCTAGGGTCAGTCGACTACAAATTGGATCTCGATCATGTAAAAATATTTTTAATTGGAAAACAGGGATATCGAAAATTTCTTAATTTTTTTAACTCCTTTTGCCTCATGTTTAGATTCTTTTTTATTAAATTCCTACTATTAGTTCACACTTTCCCTATATATATCTTGTTCAAATTTTCAATCGTTAATAAAATACTTTTTATATTCATCCACTCAAGTTCAAATACATTTTTTGAACTTGTAGTGGACGACACTGGATGTTACTACAGTTTTTTCAAATATCAATTCATTAATTAAATTAAATGAATTAATTTTAGTTTTTTATTAGATTTAAGTTACATGTATCTAATAATAGATGGCGCCAGGTGTAAGAGGAAAATTTCAACTGTATTTGTAAAGGACTTTTCTGCAATATAGTGAAAAAAGGAATTGACTTTAAAGATTTTTTTTTATATTACTTGTTTAAGTTAAGACTATATCTATTTTTCCCTTTCGCGTTTTAGTTATAGGGGAAAAAATAATAATATTTTAAGAACTCTGGAAAAGTTAAAACTCTAGGGTCAGTCGACTACAAATTGGATCTCGATCATGTAAAAATATTTTTAATTGGAAAATAGGGAGATTGAAAATTTCTCTATTTTTAAAATTTAATATTTTTTTTTTAAAAAAAGAATGTAAAAGGAGCAAAAGGAGTTTTTTAACTCATTTTCTTTGCCTTAACCTTTAACTTTTATTTTCTTTTAAAAATAAAAAAAAGAATCTAAATATGAGGCAAAAGGAGTTTTTTAACTCATTTCCTTTGCTTTTGCTTTTTAACTTTTCCTTTTTTGCCTCATATTGAGATTATTATTTTTTAAGTTAAGACTATGTCTATTTTTTCCTTTCGCGTTTTGATTATAGGTGGAAAAATATTAATAATATTTTAAGTACTCTGAAAAAGTTAAAACTCTAGGGTCAATCAACTACAAATTGGATCTCGATTATGTAAAAATATTTTTAATTGGAAAATAAGGAGATTGAAAATTTTTCAATTTTTTAACCCTTTTGCCTCATATTTAGATTCTTTTTTATTAAATTCCTACTATTAGTTCACACTTTCCCTATATATATCTTGTTCAAATTTTCAATCGTTAATAAAATACTTTTTATTCATCCACTCAAGTTCAAATACATTTTTTGAACTTGTAGTGGACGACACTGGATGTTACTACAGTTTTTTCAAATATCAATTCATTAATTAAATTAAATGAATTAATTTTAGTTTTTTTATTAGATTTAAGTTGCATGTATCTAATAATAGATGGCGCCAGGTGTAAGAGGAAAATTTCAACTGTATTTGTAAAGGACTTTTCTGCAATATAGTGAAAAAAAGTAGGAATTGACTTTAAAGATTTTTTTTTTTCTTATATTACTTGTTTAAGTTAAGACTATATCTATTTTTTCCCTTTCGCGTTTTAGTTATAGGGGAAAAAAATAATAATATTTTAAGAACTCTGGAAAAGTTAAAACTCTAGGGTCAGTCGACTACAAATTGGATCTCGATCATGTAAAAATATTTTTAATTGGAAAATAGGGAGATTGAAAATTTCTCTATTTTTAAAATTTAATATTTTTTTTTAAAAAAGAATGTAAAAGGAGCAAAAGGAGTTTTTTAACTCATTTTCTTTGCCTTAACTTTTAACTTTTATTTTCTTTTTAAAATAAAAAAAAAGAATCTAAATATGAGGCAAAAGGAGTTTTTTAACTCATTTCCTTTGCTTTTGCTTTTTAACTTTTCCTTTTGCCTCATATTGAGATTATTATTTTTTAAGTTAAGACTATGTCTATTTTTTTCCTTTCGCGTTTTGATTATAGGTGGAAAAATATTAATAATATTTTAAGTACTCTGAAAAAGTTAAAACTCTAGGGTCAATCAACTACAAATTGGATCTCGATTATGTAAAAATATTTTTAATTGGAAAATAAGGAGATTGAAAATTTTTCAATTTTTTAACTCCTTTTGCCTCATATTTAGATTCTTTTTTTAGGGTTAAGACTATGTCTAAAAATAAAATAATAATGTCTGCATATGATATTAAGGTTTTTGACCTGTCGCATATCATTTTGAGGAGGTGATTGTACTTAATTAAATTGTAGGAATATGATTACAAGAAATCATTAATATTCATTGCTTAAATCTTCCTTTTTTGATCAATCCGAAAAATGATTGATTACAGCTAAGTGAGAGGAAAATCATTTATATCCATTTATATAGATCTACACTTAGCATTCCCAGCTCTAGAACCTTTATTGGTGGAAAATGATGATTACTGGAAGTCTGTTTAAGGACAATTTACTCACTTTTGTCCATGAAGAAAATTAGCAAAATGCGTTCAGCTTTATGTCAATCTTATGACATTTTGGATGGCTATGGAGTGATTAAATCTGTTTCTTGACAAAGCATCAATTGATTAAACCACAATGTGACCTTCTTTCTCCACAACTCATTGCGGCCTGATATCCAATTGGCTAGGCGCTCTGGCCTTTGCTACCACAGGTTTCAGGCTCGAATCCTGGTGGTGGCATGGATGTTTGTTAATGGTTTGGAATGCACTTTAAACTGTAGGTCCCGGTCTGTTTAGCCCCGTGTACACAAGATGACCGCAGAGCGGCAAACCATACCAAATCTTTCTCCACAACTCAGTGCGGCCTGATGGCCAATTGGCTGCCTTTGCTACCACAGGCTTCAGGCTGGATTCCTGGTGGTGGCATGGAGGCTTGTTAGTGGTGCGGAATCCATGTTAAGCTGTAGGACCCGGTCTAATTTTCTTAAAGTGTGCACAAGATGGCCGTAGAGCAACAAACCAAACCACAGTTCAGTAGTTTGGTTTATCAATTTCATATTCTAACCCATGTCCTCACTAATAATTAGATTTCAAAAAATGTAATAATTATATTTCTTTTTTTTTTTGTGTGTGTTTTTGAATTTTAAAACGAAATTCATATTTCTTAGATATAACGGACTTTAAATAAAAATTATTTTACCGGAAAAAAGTAATGAAAAGTTATATTCTTCCTTGTAGTATTTATTATATATGCAAAAAAAAAAAACAACATTTCTTTCAGAAAATAGGAAGGGGATATTGGTTGGGAATTTATTTATTTATTCAAATATAAAGAAAAACCATGAAAATGAAAAGCAACTTCGTCTTCACAAGGTCGTTTCCTACTAACTTCACCGTGGCCTTTCAATAGAATATGCTTTTCCATCAATTATGGATTCAAACTGGGAAGTTAAACTGTCGGTTCTCAACATGAGAGAATACGCTAGGGATGAATATATAAGATCAATTTCCAGTGAGGCAAAATTGCCCATAAGCAGCGACAGTTCTTAGCAAGGTTCTTACAGCAAACTATTTCAACAGACTATTTCAGGAACAACAATTTGAAATTTAGTAAAACACTTTCTTAAAAGACTACGAAATGTCCCAAAAGTGAAGGTCAAATGAATATATTTTTTTAGATATATGTATTAAGGAATTTACATATATATATATTTATATATACATATTTATATTTACATATATGAATTTTAGATATATATATTTGTACTGCTTCATTTTTCTATGATTATGTATGGTTTGCATTTCTGGGCCGTACTCCAAGTTTTATAAAATAGATGTTTTCTTATAGAAAATTATATAAAGATAAATATCATCATCGTCAATAGCACGACAATCCAGAGTGGGCCAAGACTTTCCTTTGAAGAGATTTCCATGCATTCCTCTGAGTGACAATGGTCCTGCAATTCTTAACCTTTAGTAGACCAAAATCATTTTCAACTGCGTCTATCCATCGTAACTTAGGTCATCCTCTTCCTCTTTTGTCCCTATGGCTTTGCCAAAAAAAAGCCTTTTACAGGGTTTAAATCATTCATTCTAAATATATGAGCCGTCCAGTTTAATCTATTGATTTCAAATAAATTTCTGCGTTGTACCGTCTTCTCCAACAATCACTTACCCTAACATCTCCAAAAATAGCCCTTAAAATCTACCGCTCAAATATACCCAAATGGGTCTCATCAGATCTTGCCAAAATCCATGTTTCAGAGCCATAGACCAAAATAGATCTAATATAGGTTTTATATAACAAGAATTTATTTTTTCTGCTTATAAACTGTGATTTAAAAGGATAAATATACCTCATGGATAAATAATCAGAAAGTTTACTTGCTTCTAGCTATATAATCTCCTCAACGATTCTTCAAGGGAAGTTTCTGTTGCTAAATTTAATCTTCTGACTGATTTGAACTACTTTATCCATTTTTCCATCTGCAAAGTATTCGAATCTACTATTGACATTTTTGTCACAATCGCTTTTGTCACAATTTAGTAAAACACCTTCTTAGAAGACAACGAAATCTCATAAAAGGGAAGGGCAAACGAATATATATTTCGTAAATATATACTTTCTTGAATTTACATGGATATAAAATTGTACTGCTTCATTTGTATATTTTTTATGAAACAGAGATGGTTGATGATGTATGGTTTGCATTTTGTGCCATACTCCAAGTTCAATAAAATAGCTGTTGTCTTATAGAAAATTACTTAGCTTCCATTATAGTTATATAAAGATAAAAACCATGGATAAATTGTCAGAAAGTTTACTTCTTCCAGCAGTATAATCTCTCCAAAAAAATTCTCCAAGACAAGTTTCTGTTGCTAAATTTAATCTTCTGACTGATTTGTACTACTTTTATCCACTTTTCCATCTACAAAAAGTATTCGAATCTCTATTAACATTTTTGCCACAATTGCTTGAAACTTTATTAATAGAACTCATAAATACAGTAAAGCTAGATGATTAATGACATAGTGTCAGGCACTTCACATTTACTTTATTATCAAAGTATCTTCCATCATTTCTGCTTAAAACAGCTTTAAATTAATTCATCAGTACAGTTAACAAAACAAAGGACAGTGTAGCATTTTTCTCTCTCTAATGATTTCCTAAAAGCTTTTTTAATGGATAAATTTCAGCTGCTTCTTGGAAATAGGGAAAATATAAATGAAAAACATAAGAAAAGTGTTTCAAATGAAAACTGAAATTTATTAAACACTTAAAACCTGAAACACATTTAAGGACATAAATAAATTTTTAAAAATTTTTCGAAGCATTTTTAATGAAATCTGAATGTTTATAAAATCACTTATTTTAAAAAGCTTGGTCTCTCATTTTCTGTAAACAAATGCGTATTTAGTTTTAAAAACAAAACGTTAAAAACTGAGGAATTTACTAAAACAGAAAATAAAAACAATTTTATCCATTAAAAGATAATTATAAAAAAATTTCAAATGTTCTACTTTTATAAAAAAATTTATAAATGTTGAATTTCTAAATTAAATGAAGAAAAAAATAATCGTGGAATGAAAAAAAGAAAAAAAAAACCGAAAGAAATTATTCTTTTATTGTTTTTTATTGGAATAAATATCAGTAAATTAACATGCATGTAAGACGACAGAGTTTTCTTTAGAATTTTGTGTTCAAATTTTTTTATTATTAAATAAAAATTTTTTACTCAAAAATATAAATTACGAAACATATTTATGAAGAAAAAAATTTCTTTTAATTTTGATATTTTTCTTGATTGAATGTTAAGTAATATTTTTCTTATTTGATTTATTAAGAGTGATTCAAATATAAATATAATACAAACATATAAATTAAAAAGAAAAGATTTCTGACAACTATTTTTGATAATTAAGTCGAAATTATTTACATTTTTAAGGAAGTAAAAATGTTTTGATAAAAAATATTTTGGTTTAATTTTCCTGGTGGCTTGGTTAGATAGTTTGGATTTTCGAACCAAAGAGTTTGGCTCGAAATTCGACAAATAATGACAAACCAAAGGCTTTCATATTTTTGCCAGGTGTCATGGTACTACTCTAGCGCTCAGTGCCACAGGCTTCGGGTTCGAGTCCCACCGGTACCATGGATGTTTGTTTGTAGTCGGAATCCACTTTAAACCATAAGTCCCGGTTTAATATGACTGTGGAGTGTTGTCCTTAGGGCTGACAACCTTACCCCGCAAAAAAAGAAAACATCTCATGTTTCGAAATTTGAAAGTAGGCAGACGGCCTTGGCCCACCATAGGGCTCTTGTGCAATGAAGAAGGTGGCACTACTAATTAAGATTACTTCAAAAGAGGAGATCGCAGAATCCGCAGTTAGCGTCTTTAGAGGTGCGTAAAATTGCAGTAGCCCAGTTTTGATGAATTGTAGCTGGCCGGTCATGGAACAACCTGAATAACGTTGAATCTGCTATATCTGTGCCACTCTAACAGTGAATGGTCTCAGGTTAACATGGTCGGCATTCAAACACTACAAATGACATAAAATATGATTTTTAATAAATAAAGATTTAAAATATTTTGTAAACATTGTAAAACATTAATTTTACAGAAAACAACATGTTATGTACCTAAAAAAAAAAAAAAAAATAGAAATTTGCATAAAAAAGTATAGTTAATGAAAAATAACAATTTGCTACATATTTTTACAAAAAGATAAACAGATGTTGTTTATACTTAAAAGGGTTCTTATTTGTAATAGTTCA
Organism: Caerostris extrusa; assembly: GCA_021605095.1. Taxonomy (NCBI): domain Eukaryota; kingdom Metazoa; phylum Arthropoda; class Arachnida; order Araneae; family Araneidae; genus Caerostris; species Caerostris extrusa. The sequence goes on along the minus strand of BPLR01018352.1, from coordinate 105,897 downwards.
CTTCAATAAAGGAAATATTTTGCTTATATTCTAACTTGTTTCAATTATATGAAAAAATTTAAGATAAGTACATCTTCTTTCTTTAATATATTTCTGAAACACACATATAATCAATGTATTCATATTCCTTTTCTACATTAGCATTTATAAATCACAAATTTATTGATGCAAATTTTAAGCCAAATTGTAAATATTTTGATTGAACCTTGCTTATTTATTCCAAATATTTACAAACCTTTTCTTCCCAAATCAAAGTAAATTCTCCTTTTCATCTTCAGTGAATATTTTTCAATGGAAATTCAATAACACATTTGTTTTTAGAAGACATTTTATTATTATTTTCAGAAGCAAACTTTTTCCTTAAGACTTTATGCATATTTACATTGCTTTTAATTCTCTGAAAATACTTCATCTCTCTCTATTTTTGTAATATAAATGTTTATTGAAAAGACTTATGAGTCAACATTTGTCTAAAGTTCCTTTGTATTAGCTTATTGTTTAGAATGTATATTTTTTTATAGGACAATAGGATGTTTCAGTTTCTAAGGTGTTAATTTTTCTTTTAAGAAATTCAGTAGTGGGAAGATCAAAAAGTATTACAGCCATTAATTCGGCAATCATTAAATAGAACTATACAAACAGTTATTTTTTTAATTTTCTTTCTCATCTTAAACAAATGGTTATTATAAATGAAAAGAATGACATTTTTTTCTATACTTTATCACTTTTCCATGCTGTGATAAATCATCATCATCATCATAAGTGGCGCAACAGCCTCATGGTGGGCCAAGGCTTGTCTAGAAGTCTGCTAGCAGATTTCTGGGCAGGAGATGTTTTCTTTTACGGGTAGGGTTGCCAGCACTGCTTCCAATGCTCTATAGCCATATTAGACAGGGACCTATGGTTTAAAGGGATTCCGAACCACTACAAACATCCATGTCACCGCTTTGACTCGAACCCGAAACCTGTGGCACCGAGCGCCAGTCACTCGGCCATCAGGCCCCATTTGTGATAAATATAGATGCTTTGTGATATATATTTTTGACAAATATGAGGGATAGTAGTATTTCTAAATATATCCTATTCTGGCCTCTCGACTTAAGCGATTTCCTTCTAGAATTCCTTTTGTTTTCTTGTAAAAGACGTTTAAGTCAAAATCTTCAACTCTCAAGAGTTTTTTTTTTTTTTTTTTTGATCTAAAGAATGTAATATAAAATCTCTCTGCACTTTTCAGTAATTTTGAAATTTGTACATTTGTAATTCTTTTTTCTTTTCGAATTACGTTTACATACGTCCTACACGTTAGAAAATAGTTCTCGTTGAGTAATCTTTTTTCTGTAGATAATCCTGAGCTAAAATAATGTTTTTCTCAACGAGAAGTCAATTGCTTTATCCAAAAATGTAATATTTTACCTAATCAAATGTAAGTGAAACATTTGAAGCTAAAAGATAAGGATTATTAAAAACATTTCGTATAGATATTTTTAAATATAGTTCCGTTTAATTTATAATTAATTTTAAGAGCAAATAAGTTACAAAACAAATAAGTTTTTTTTTAAAATGGTTATACATTAAATATTTGTGATAAATTTTCTTACTATATTTTTAATCAGACTCTCCGTTTTTATTCATATCTCAGACAATACAGTTTTACTGAAATTCTTAATTCAATATTGACAAAACATAATCAAATTATATCTTATAAGGATTTACGAGTATTTCTAACATATAAATAATATTATATATTTATATAATTGAATTGTTATATTTTTTATTTCTAATAATATATTAACGAAATTAAATAATATAATTTTCATTTCACTAAACTTTTTTTTTTTTTTTTTACTAAACAACTTTTTGAAATGCTTCAATATTTACCCCCTCAATAACTATTGAATAACATCTGTGCATAATAAATTAAACATACAACATTAACATAACATAAATTAAAATAATATTATTTCAATTTCACAACTTTTTTTTTTAGCTAAACAACTTTTTTCAATGCTTCAATACTTATCCCTCAATAACTATTGAATAACATGTGCAGTTCAAATATCATATGTTGAATTCAACTTTTTTTATTATATATAAACGAAAACACATAGTTCAGTCTTATTTCCCAGTGATACCGAAGTACTTTCATGACATTCAAATAAAATTATTGCAGTATCAACATATGCAATACGAATTCTTTGTACTGAAATTATTTTGTAAACATCCCCCAATCAATTCATTCAATTTAGAGGTACGAGTATTGTTTCGAAGTTTCATGTAGTATAAAGTACACTTGGAATTCTTGAAATATCTGTAACAGAATCGATTATACCCGGAAATTTATCGAGGAGTAGCATGTTGATATAATCGGAAGTAAAAGCTGGTAAAATGCCGCCACACAGACCCCAGTCTGCCTCTACTACTGAATAATTCATAGTGCTGGAAATTCAAATAATGGGGAACCTCCTTTTTTGTAACACGTGAACGTTTTATAGATTAGAACAGGGGTGGTAAGGAGCATGCTGCAAAGAAAGAAAACACAGCAAGCAAATTGTTTCTGTTTTAACGATTCAGTCTTGAATATCAATGTTTGCTAATTTGCCTTCTTACTGATAGTTGCTTTTTATGTTCATGATATGTTTGTCTGTTGTATTTTTTTTTTGTGAGTGTGTGTGCTTCGAAATATTGTTCGCAAATAATTTAATTTGTGTAAGAGTTTCTATAGACTGTCTAATAATAACATTGCTATGTTAATATGTGTTTGAGAAATAATTGACAATGGTTGTTTACCTGACAATGTTTGCTTTGTAATGCTAATAGTAGCAATTATATTACTATTTCGGTATTGTAAATATTATGCAGTATATTTACATTAATGAAATTGTACAAAAAACCGTTACTGGATTCTGTATCAGTCTTATCCAAATAAAGAATTCAAATCAGTAAGCAATTAAGTATAAAGAATTGGAAAAAGTTATAATTGATACGAAATGTTCTTTAATGAAATATACATAATTTTCGAAATAATGAATCTACTGACAAGTCCATGCAAAATTTTTGTGGCTACATTTTATACGTCTGAGTTAAATATTTTAAATTAGTGTGACTAATTTTATAGCTAATTATTTTAATAGTAGTTTAATGCAGTTCATAAATATTTGTTAAATTAGGTATGTACAAAATAATCCTAAAAGTATTGAAAATTAACGATAATAGGCTTCTAATCTTCTAGCGCAACAGCCCCATGGCAGATTTCGAGACAGGAGACGTTTTCTTTTACGGAGTAGGGTTATCAGCCCTACGGCCAATGCTCTGCTGTCATATTAGATCAGACCTTTTGTAGTGATTCCGAACCACTACAAAAATCCATGACAAAGTCGGACTCGAACCCAAAACCTGGGGCCCCGATGCTAGTCCGTCAGCCATCAGGTCCCAATAATAATATAATAGTCAGCGCAAATATATTGTGGAAATCATTACAGCATCAGTTCTAAGGTATTATAAAGTATCTTAAAAATTATTAAACTAGATGTAATTTATAAGAAAACCATCAGAAATATACAAAATACCTCTCATTTAAATCAAAAACAAGAACAAATAATACTTACTTAGACTACTTTTAAAGTTTCTTTTATTAAAAATTAACGATACTATGCCAGTCAGCAGAAATAAATTGCGCAAATCATTGCAGCATCAGTTCTAAGGTATTATAAGGTATTTGAAATTTAACTGAAAGTGAATCATTATAGAACTAGTTGTAATTTATAAGAAACTTCTAAAATATTAAAAAATAACGTCTCATTTAAATCAAAACACGAACAAATACTACTTACTGAGTCGTACTTTTAAAAGTTTCTTTTATTTTTAATTAGTGCAATAACTGTTTTACTGTTCACTTTTAATTGTGAGAGAGTAAAATTTTTAAAATTGACTAAGTAATTCACATCATCCTGGGAGAAACCGCAAGCAGTTCATAAAAAGTGCATCCAACGTAATAATTACAAATGACAAACAAGTAACCTTCGTAATTAGTGCGTTCCCGAAAAGTTCCTTTCGTTCAACATTCGCAGTTCCCAATTCCCTAACTGCGATGTCTTGTCGTGTCCGGGGCTTGGCAATTGCGTCGCAGAATAATAATTTCGTAACGCCCGATCGTAATTGGCACGAAAACATAGAAACCGAGTCTACTTCACCTTACTCTTGGGAAATCGTATAATTACCTCCAAGTTATGTGTTACATGGGTAGAAAGCCAACAAAAATATAATGTGGCTTGCATTCGTGAAAAGGCAGCAGCCTTTGATCCATCCCCGGAATTGACTACTTTTACGAAAAGAAGCATAAAATATTCCTGTAGATAATTACTTTCGACGATGTCGTTACTATGGCACTTTTGATCTTAAATAATTCTGAAATTTCCTTGATGCAGCAACTGTTGCACCGCTGAGGAATTCGTGGAATCTCTTGTAGACAGCCCTTCCACGTGTGATGTTCTTTCTCGGTTGTATTTCATAATCGGCTTATCTGGGAAGTATTTTCCGTGTACAATAGGGAATGGACAAATAAATGCTTTAATTTTTAGAACTAATTTGGTCATAAAGGGAAAATTCTTGGGGACTTGTCATTTGGTAAATAAATTGATCTTGTTATTCAAGGTAATACAATGTGCTTATAAACATTCTTCTGAAAGGAAATAAACTATCAGTGAGACTTGTAATATAAGCTGTCCTTAACATTTTATCCAACATTTGAATTCATAATTTAATACTTTATTGCTGAAATATTTTTCTATTGAATTTGGAATGTTGGTTAAATTTCAATATAACTGGAATTCTTATTTTCAAATAAATTGCGTGAGATTTGAAATCCAATAGAGTAAATGATATAGTTTAAAAATTTATTTGTAAAATGAGATAACATTTGTATTCCACGTGTGATGTTCTTTCTATTTCATAATCGGCTTATCTGGAAGGTATTTTACAATAGGGAGTGGACAAATAAATGCGTTAATTTTTAGAACTAATTTGGTCATAAAGGGAAAACTTTCAGGGACTTGTCATTTAGTAAATAAATTGATCTTGTTATTAAGATAATACAATGTGTTTATAAATATCATTCTGGAAGAAAATAAACTATCAGTGAGAATTCTGTCTTTAACATTGTATCCAACATTTGAATTCATAATTTAATACTTTATTGCTGAAACAATTTTCTGTTGAATTTAGAATGTTGGTTAAATTTCAATAGAACTCGAATTCTCATTTTCAAATAAATTGCGTTGGATTTAAAATCCAATATATTAAGAGATACAGTAAATTATATAGTTTTAAAATTTATTTGAAGAATGGGATAACATTTGTATTCAGAATTGATTTAAATTTATTTCAATATTTAAAGAAAGTGTGATATTTAATGAGTTTCAAAATGTTTTATTCTAAAAAGATTCTAGATCTATGTTTAGATCAAAATAAATTAACTCGAGTGCAATTAAATAATATTTATAGTTAACTAATTTGGAATATTAAATCTGTCTTAGTTATTTTTTTTTTTAATTTTTAATTTATTTTGATGCATTTCATAACGTCTTATCTCCTAAACGAGCATGGCTATAAAGTTAAATAAATATGTGCTATGTGAATGCTAATTAACTAATGCATAATGTTGATGACAAACTTATTTACAACATTAAAAGAAACCACTTTTAGAAAGGCTTGAAAGCTTGATTTTATCGTGATTTTATGGCTTTGAATATTTGATTAACAAGTTAGATAAAAAAGTTACGAATAATTTAATATTAATTTGTATTAATCTTTCTATCAAAATGAATATTAAAAGAGTTTTTATTTAATTTCTATTTGACTGTAGCAGTCTCAAACTATAACAATCTGTGTCAATTTAAATTTTTTTTAACATAAAGTATTTAAATTCAGTTATTTTTTAAAAATTTAATCAAATGGAATTTCGAATTTGTCTTTTGAGTAACGATAATAATCTATAATCCATATTTAACCCGAAATATTCACAATCCTGATATTTCGGCTATGATATATGTTAATCATAGTGTAAGCACATGAGCGCATAAAATGAGAGAAAAATTTAGTTGCATGCCAGAATTACATGACACAAATTAAAATAAATTATCCAAATGAATCAATATGAATCTTTCTATCAAAATGAATACTAAAAAAGTTTTTATTTAATTTCTGATTAACTGTAACAGTCTCAAACTATAAAAATCAGTGGCAGTTTGAATTCATTAACACAAAAATTATTTAAAATTAGTTATTTTTAAAAATTTAATCAAATGGAATTTCGATTTAGTCTTGAGTAACGATAAATAATCTCAAATTCTATTTTTGCCCGAAATATTCATACCTTGATATTTCGGCTATGATATATTTTAATTATATTGTAAGCACATAGAACGAGAGAAAATTTTATTTTCATTGCAGAATTACATTAAACTTTATTTTTAAATATACTGGTAAAAAAAGCATTTGATTCTTCTAAAGGTAGAAAGCATGTTATAATTTATTCTATTTTCGTATTATATTTAATGTGCAATTGTATTATAGAAACTAATTTTAAAATAAATTTACGTTACAAAGTTTTGAAATGGAGTTGCAAATTTACAAATAATATGATTAAAACCTACTATTTAAAAGTGATTCATATAATATAAGTTTTTATAGGAAAATTTTATATTGAAATATAATGATGTTATAGGAAATTAAATTTTGATATTTTTACATAGCTGGCAAATATATTTTTGTAGCGACTCATTTATTTCTTTAAATTGTCAGAGCATATGTTTTATATTAGTTACAAGAATATTCTTAAAATTATTTAAAAAAAATATTTTTAAAAATTATGTAAAAAATAGCTTTTTTATCCATCTTACCTTTATAAAATTTATCTATGAAAATACTATCTTTAATTTTATCTATAAATTTTTCTTACAAAGTGAGACATTTTAATGCACTAAATGCTATATTTACAAAAAAAAAAAATCAAAATTGCTTAAATTGATTTATTTTTCTTAAAGTATTCTTTACACATTTAACACAATTTCAACTTTGAGAAAAATATATTTCTTTTGGATCATATTTAAGTATAATTAACTAACTCAAAACAACTTTCTAATAATCCATGAATGTTTTGCAAGCTGAACAACAGACAATTAGGTTGGTAACACTAAAATATAACATTGTAGACCCTCACTTTATAACATTCCTCCCTTATAATATTGCACCTCCAATCGAACATGCATTGCAAGGCTTAGAGTATAATCCCAGAATTACAACGTGGCATGATTATATCTGGTCCACATAGTATGCCTGTTCTAATTCTCGCCCCTCTATTCACGTCATACCTAATGTTACTGGGGTCGAGCAAATATAATCTCATTGTATGGGCCACTCGTGATTCTCCAATCATAGTTGAATCTACCGAGAAGGTAATTAGTTGACTTCAAATATTTAGATTCACTCAGATCAAAATGATTTCCGGGTAGATATGGGATGACGCCTATACAAGATATTTGAGAAGCGAACCCCACGATTTTATAGAGCAAATCCTATCCACATCATAAATAACATGGTGTTGATGTAAAGTAACATAATATAGCAATAAATTGTGATAGATGCAAAGAGATTTTAGACCAAGTATTTTACTGGATAGGCCAAAAATATGAAATTTAATTATTTAAGAAAAAAATAAAGCATATATTTGTGTAGAATCCCATCAAAATCAATTGTATTGGACAGAAGTAGATCGAAAGTATTTTTAATGCATATATCTTATTTTAAGGGAATTTAGATTAGTTTTATGTTAGTTAGATTAAGGCCTGATGGCCGAGTGGCTGGCGCTCGGTATCACAGGTTTCGTGTTCGAGATCCAGCAATGCCATGGATGTTTGTAGTGGTTCGGAATCCAATTTAAACCGTAGGTCTAGGTTTAATCGGGTCGTAGAGCGTTGTGGTGGTAGTGTTACTCGTATCCGTGGCATATCTTCAAGCTATACTTACCCCCCTGGGTAGTACTATGTGCCCTGTTACCCCTTGGGTAGTACAACAGCGGTGCAGTCCTTGCTTATGGTATAAAGATAACTTTCTCTGTATTCCAGTTACATTAGATATAAAAAAAGATTAGTTGTTTATTCTAATGAGTTATTTCACATGTGTTTAAATATGCGCAGTTTTCTATGCTTATATTTTATATATTTTGTGATTACTTTATATTTATCAAAATGCACCGTTATAAAATATCAATTCGTATTATATTATTCGTATTCTATAATGAGATTCTTTATAAAATATTTCCTCACATTACATCATATATATTCTGTAAAGAATCAATAGAAGGATTTTATATTTCTTCTAATTGTTTTATAAATCTAAAAATTTAAATTTTACAAATGCAAAAAATGCATTTCTTAGATCATATAATAAAAAATTTTTCAATTGAAATATAACATGATTTATTACGCAATATTCAAATAAATAGAATTTAAATAATACAATGCTTTGGTGAAAACTAATTCTTAGTAATTAAAAATGACATTTCAAAAGAAACGAACACAAACACACACGAAATTCAGTTTGCTACCTGCTATACCTTAAACTGTCTCGACTGCACTAAATTGAATCTCAGAAATATAACGCAGTTTTTTTCAATATTGTTCTCAAATCGTTTTATTTTGATTTTTTGCATTACATTTCTTATAGACTCGATATTAAAATTGATTTTTAAAAGAAGTACGTAACCTGTTCCACCCGTTTTTCTGGTACACGTTCTAGCTTGAAATTTTCCAGAAGGTATTATGACCTAATCCTTTGCTCCAAGCTCCTCCGTTACCTTGAAACTGCATCTGGAAGCGAAAAATTGAACATGCACCGTTGGAAAGAGGCTAGAAGGAAATATATCTTGAATGAGAAATAAAGTCAGTTGAGAACATATTTTCCCTTGCTCTGGAACACGGCTCCCCATACTCCGAATGTACTTTTGACAGATGCAAACAGTAAATTACGTTTCCTATCCAACAGAAGGCGAAGGCTGGATACCAGGCTGCGAAACGAGGACTCTTAATAAACCCCAGATGTGGACCTCCATGGCTGGTAAAGGGCTGAACCATCTGTTCCGCGCCCGTGTGCTGTATATTTAATGATTATATCTTGCAGTTCTGACTCTATATATATACATATACAGAAAAGGGAGACTCAAACGTGCTCCAATTTGCGAAGTATCTCCGTAAGGCGAGCTGGAATAATTCGTTGGTGGTTGGGCAATCTCATCTGTTAGATTCTTTGCTCTTTGTTCCATATCATGCCATTAAGTGACTTAGAAGACGCGACTTCTCAAAGATGTGAATTATTTCCGAGCAAACTTTGTTGTTAGAAATAAATGTTCGTCGGAGTTATCACAAGTATAATTTATGGAAGTGATCTGCTGTGTTAAAGTGTTTTAGAAACAAGGATTTAAGGTGTTTAAGAATTTATTTATAATCGGTTTTAGTCATTGATGATACTTTAAAAGACAGTAAAAAGCGGAAAAATATGTTATAAAAAAGGACATTATGATGGTCAAAGGGGTTATTACTGGAAGTTTTTAATAAGGGATATAATTCTTTGCTTTAATTTTTTTTTTTGCTTTGCTATTTTTTAAATATGAAAATTATCTTATGTTGTTTAACTATTTATAACTGTTACTATTGCTGTTGTTATAGTTGTTTACTAATTGGTTTTTTTTACTTAATAACTCTAAAAAAAGTGTTATTTGCTTAGAATCTCAAGTAAGTTTTGTCTAATAGTTAATTCGATGGAAATTACGAAGTAATACACTTCAATTGAGTGATTTTATTAATCAAGTATTCATTAAAAATATTTACTTAAATTAACGTTATTTAATAAGACGTATTTTATCGTTATAAATTATAAAATTATAAAGTTAATCATTCAAAACTAAAATAGCTTTTTGAAATATTTGTCTAAAAATAGTGAGGATATTAGGAATATGAATCATTGTTAATGTGAATCATTGGGGAGGAATTTTAATCATTGGTAGTGTGAATCATTGACGAAAAATTTAAATCATTGGTTTTTAAATAAAAAATATTTCACATTTTAATGAATTTATATGGCAGTGGAAGTTTAACAAGAAACCGACCACACACACACACACACATTGACTAACCTAAAACGAAAAAGAAAACTTTTTATCAAAATATTTCCTTATGTACTGGCTTCCCTTGAAACTATTTCCTATATTAGCTTTTCCAACTTCATTTTTTTCGATAAAAAGTGATAGTAATACATACTAAGATCAAGAGATATAAGGCGAAATCAGAATGCGTCCCCATATAAACGTATATCTCCTTCATCAAAACTTCACATAGCGGGTAACAAAAATAGTTTCAGATATCCCTCATCCTTGATAAGTTTTCAAGGTCCCTTGATAAGCAATAATATATTTTTTTAAAGTTTGGAAGGAGGGCAGTGAGAAAGTCGTAATACATATTGCCCCTAGAATTTTAAATCAAACAAAAGAGTTCATTACTGGTCTTACAGAATCCATTGAAGCACAAGAAGCTTACCGCAGTGTTAAACTTGCCCCTCGCGTACAATCTCAGTGGTTGGAAATTGCACCTTAGCGCTAGATCTCTTTTTACTTTTAGTAATTGCAACGAATAGAGAAGCCTCCAACAACTTTTTTTGCTATTTCTTCCTCCAGTTCCTGTTGGCTTTAGAAATGACTTAGATGAGTACACAGGGAATCTGAGGCAGGCAGGCGTGGTTAGATCCCTAACTTCTAAGAAAAGGTGTATATTATCAAAGGAGAAATTTAAACCCACGTCAAAAAACGGCGGCAGCAGCAAAGAAATAAAAACGGGAAACACGGTTTTCAAAGGATAGGGGGAATTACAACTTGAAATGATATGAATTACCTAAGAATTTTTGGATTAAGTTTACTATGCGCTATAAAATTACAAACCTATTGCCATCAAAATTATAGGTATGAGAATGTAATTACGGGGCAACTGAGTTTATGATTGCTAATTTATTTAAAATAACATAAATGCAGAAAAATTTCTTCTGAATGAAATAAATTAGTATAATTTTCTTTTCATTTTTTTTTTTTTAAGGTATGTATAACCCTTTTCGGCAAGCCCTACATTTCAGCATGCATATGTAAGTAATATATGTTTTCCGCTAATGAATTTTTTTCTGACTTTATACACATTTTCTCTACTAAAATTGCGCTGTATTATTAAAAATTAAGGATATTTAAAGTACTGGTTTGATTATTGATATTTTTTGTTATATTATTGAATAAAACAAATGTACAACGAAGAATCGTATCTCAACATTTTCAGGAAAATATTTATTTCAGTCTCTCCGATAATTCTTAAAACTTTCAGTGATTTAACTGTAATAAGTTCTAGTTTAATCTTCTTTATAGAACTATTTTATCCTTGAGAAATTAAGGGTGAACTCAACATTCTGAGTTCGTATTAAAGATTTAAAGATTTTCGAAGAATATTTCAATCTTTTATCTCAATATTTACTTACAGAATAATATTTATCCAATGAATGTCACTTAAAGACTAGTAATATTAGTTTAAAAAAAAAAGCTCGCTTAGTAAAAAATTTTAAAATTTTGATTAGGAAGTTGCTTGATCATTAAATTGCAACATTTTTGATGCTCTTTTACAGCAAAATTATATTTGTAATAGTTAAATTTTTCATTTATTTTCTAAGTTTATAATTCAAAACATGGAAGTTTATCATAAAAGAAAATTCAGCTTTTATTTGTTAAAGCTATCATAGCTGTATTGTATTAGCAAAGATAGTATTTACCACATAAATATATTTTTAAATATCAGATTTCCAATTATATTTCTAATTTTTCCTGTGTCTTGTTATATTGTGTGCAATGATTTAGTACTTACTTTTGTAAGACATCTTATTATACTTGTGTGGTTATTATACTAAATATTTGAGGTAGACATTTTATGTCTGGTCATATTGTTATTTGTGCTACACTATTAAGTTTCAATTCTTGCTTGTAAAGGTTAAAACAAAACTGAAATCTTTTCTCTGACTTTCCTGAAATAAATGAAGTGACCTTCCAAAAGAGTAACTCTATATTGAAACTCTGGCTAAATCAGACGCGAAACACAATTTAGTTTTTGTTTAAACATTCTTCTGAACCAAACTCTCTATATCTAACGAATACCCAGTAAAAATTGTTTTTAGTAGAAATCTTTTATCTTGTGAGACGAACAAAACTAACTTAGTCTGCTGGGTCCAGACATTTTTTGTCAATATTCTGCTCGAGAAGCTTTGGGATGAAATGATAACTTTTGGGTGAAATGATACATGTTATGAAATCTGAACTTTGGAAAAAATGATTGATAAAGCTGAATTTTAGTAGAAATGGCTATTGAATTTCTGATGCATTCAATCCAATTTTGCTGATAATAAATTGTGATTTTTAATATTGTTATCAGTATTCATATCGGAACTATTGATGCCAGTATTAGGAGAAATAATTCAGTTTTGTGATGAATAAAATTAATATCACATTCTATATAAGTCATTATTTTAATGTATTAATACTGTTGATAAAATTCCGTTAAAATATATAGGAATTTAAAGCCATTGCAAGAACTGATTAGAGTATTCTTTTTCCTCTCTTATTAGTAAATGATTAATTTATATTAAAACTAATTCTATAAAAACGTATTATTAAATTTAAATACAAAATTTAAAATAAGTTTTAATTCAAATGTTATTGTAATGAGATAATCTATTAAAAGTTTTATGCCTGATGGTACTATAATATAGCTAAGACTATTTTATATACATAAATTTTCGATAAATTTCCTTTTTTATAAAATATTAGTATGCATAATAACTTAATATAACTTTCTTAAATATTAGTACTTATAATAACTTTCTTTTAAAACTATTTCTATAAAAAAAGTGATACTTATTTTAAATTTTGTACTTAAACTTAATTTGAATTCAAAAACTTTTGTAATGAGATAATATTTTAAAAGTTTTATGCCTGATGGTACTATAAAAATAGCTAAGACTATTTTATACACATAAATTCTTTGTAAATTTTTTTTTATAAAATATTAGTATACATAATAACTAACTAATTAACTACAACAAACAATGATTGATATTAGGGACAAATTTCTTTTGCAAAATATGCATCTATTCGTTCAACGAGTATCGATTCCCATCTGCCATTCTGGTATCATTTACCAAAATGAACAAATTGACCCTCGTACCAGTTGACTAATTTAATTTCCTGCAGTGCGTTTAGCAAAATTAATATAGATGACCCTAGTATGTGTGACATAAAGTGAAATGTTGCAATGAAATGAAATGTATGCTAATTACTTCAAAGACTATTGTATTTGACTCTTCAAAGTCCCCAACAGCAATTGAGTTACTACATGAATCTCAGAATCATGTTATTATGGGCGTTGCAACATTTAGTCACTTCTGACTGACAGAGATGTAAAAATCGTCCTCACATTGCAGCTAGCTGCTTCAGTCATCCCACGCAGTGCACTTATCATCCAAATAGATAGATGTGCCTGGGCTCTGGATAAGGATTCGAGAATCCTGTTCCAAATCTGAAGCTGTCAAATCACGGATTCTATTAATCATTCATCATGTTGGTTTCTCAATAATTGTCACTCTATTTTTTACTCCAGAAAATTGAGATCAATCTCAAAGAATATTGAGTTATGGATCATGAAAATTTAACTAATATTTCATTGCAACTTTTGTATTTGTGTTGCAAAATTTTGCTAATAAGTTTCATTTGTTTCATTTAAAACTGTCAGAAATGATTTGAATTAAAAATTTTTTACTAATAGAAAATGAATGTTTAACCTGTAGCTTTATGGACATGATTGAATGCCTTGATCAAGGATGAATTCCAAACTAAAAAAAAAATATAGCTCAATATAATGAAGTATTATAAATAATTTTATAGGAATACATTAAAGCTGTACTTAGACATTTCTGAAATATGTGAATGGAAATTGAATCTTTATAGACTAATATAATTTAATTATTATATGTTTTTACTTAGTTTCAAGGAAGCGTATAAATGCTGATTTTATCTCTTGCGGAATTTATTGTTATATTTTAATAATTTAGTTATATAGTTAATAGATGTAATTGAAATTCATTAATAGTCAGAAAAATATAAATTCATGTTATATTTATATGCTTTTTAAATGACCTCTTTTTATTTAAACTTACGTATATAAAGATTCATTTGTTTAAAATAAAAGTAACTTTAGCGAAATATTATGTCTTAATATTTCAAAATACGAAAATGAAAGAAGCTATATATAATTTTAAAAAGGAGCTTACGTCATTAAGCAAAAAAGGTTAATACAAAGAAATTGTCTGTCTTACGAAATAATATCCTACAAAAATGTTTTTAATACAGAATTTTTTCTTACCGTACAAATTAATACAAAGTCTGTATTTTAATAATTACGTAACTATTGTAAATAAATGTTATCTTTTTTAAATTGTAAGAAAATTTTATTTATTTGTAATTAATTTCGTTGGGAAGGTTTAGGCTCTTTCGTTTCTTAAAATTATATAATAATAAACATTATTAAATAACTTAATAAAATAAAGAAGACAGACGTTTAGAAAATTACGACATGTATATTATTTATAATTTTTTGTTTAAAATAGATAATAAATTAATTATAATTTTTTTTTATGTAAACTAATGAAATATTGATAAAAAATACGTTATTTCATCCATTAATAGGGCTTCGTTCATAAAGTTTCAATGTATAGGATCTAAATTAAAACTTAAAAAGAGAGTTACTTCTCAATGAGGCATGTACATACAGAATACCTCATTGAGTATGTACATACAGAATACTTCATTGAGTATGTGCATACAGAATCTACATACTCAATGAGGTATGTTGATACAGATTCTCAGAATACAGAATTTAACTTAAAAGTATTTATGTCCTTAGAAACTAGCAGAATGTACTGGAGTTAAAAAGAAATGGCGAATGTATATTATGTATTAAATGGCTAAGCTTCTGTTTATGATTAAAATCTAGGTTATTAATTACTTAAACAATACATGAAAAATTTTCGTGAGTAAATAATGATATCTGGCATTACCTTTTGAAGAATTACATGATTTGCATAAAATTTTAATTTTTAATACTTATCAGTGGACCGGAATGACATGGTAGATAGTGACATGGTGGTCCTTAGGTTTCTGTACTAAAGAAGCTTGGTTTGAAACACGACAACTGATACCAAAGAGAAAAGCTTTGCAGAATAGGCATATCCGTTTGAATTCTAATTTACGCGGAAATTCTAGCTGTGGGAGGTGGGAAGGAGTGCCAACCTCCTAGATGCCACACTTGGGAGTGATTGTTTCAAATGTGGTGACGAAATGGGGGTGTAACTTTGCAAGCACCACATGGTGTACCCTGAATCTGCTACATATGTGCCGTTGTGGTGACAAACGATCTTATAACAAAATATCCGACATTTATAAACAACAACAGTATTCATAGTTTATAGAATTTACTCAGTTGAGTCAGAATATGAAAGACATGCTAAGTTTAATTAAATATTTATTCATTAACTTCATTTGGGGATTATTTTCTGATGTCATTTGTTTCAATCTTGTACTTTGTATTTTTTATATCTGTTGTTCTGTAAATTTGTCATTGAGGGGACATGTCTTAAGAATTAGTTTTCACTGTAATAAAAATATTTATTAAACAGTTTTTACTGTAATATGAATTCTTAAAGTATATTACATTTATCTAAATTTAGAAGTTTACTTGGTGTTGGTTTAATAATTTGTTTTATAACGATTTTCCATCTATGTGTGTAATGATGTTATTCATAAATAAAAAAAAAAAAAACATCGTACGCATTGTAAACATTAAATACAAATATAAATCTACATGATGTTAACGATAATTAATTTTTTTATGTACTTGAATTTATACGTTATTTTCATATGCACTTGTATATGTACTTTGTATTTGTACTATATTTTGTAATTTTACTTGCTGGTTTTTTGAACTGCTGGTCTTACTTTTTGGCAGTTAACTTAACTCTGAATAGAATCAAAACATTTAAAAATTATATAGCAAGCATTATTAATAAATTGTATCATAAAGATTATTCCTATGTGTGCGGTGATGTTATCCATAAATAAAAAAAAAAAAAACGGTTTACTCAATAAACATTAAATACAAATATAAAAACTACATGCTGTTAACGGTAATTAACTTGTTTATTTTGAAAACTAAATATTTAAAGTTTTGACATAATTAAAAATATCTTTTCATTTAAAGCTACCACATCCTCGTTATATAATCGCATCGTTAACAAAGGAAGGTTAAGTAAATTTTCTTTTCCAAAAACAACTACTTGATATAATAACCATCACCAAATCTGCTGAAAAAAATATTAGTTTTAAAGAAATGTTTGGATTCCTTAAGATATTCTTTTTTAAGTTAAATTAAATTAGGCTTTCAAAATGAAATAACACATTTCAATAGCTCTACGATATTATTCTTTGATCCTTGTAGAATATATTCCGTTAATATTTGAATTTAATAGCCCGTAAAATTAGTTTCATACTCCCATTTTGTATTAAAAACACACTTAAGCCTTCTCATTTTATTTCATCCCTATTATTATTTTCAAGTAGCTTTTTATTACCATAAATTTATCTCGAAGCATTAAAATTCAAAGCTTTTATAGCTAAATATCTTAACTGCGAAGCCTTCGAACGTATTTAATTTTTTTCAATAAAAGGCAAGAAGTTAGAAGTTCAATAGCTTGGTAATGGGAATCTTTTTTGGAGAAGAAGATAATCGCTTTGGCTTATAAAGTGGATACATGTTTTCTACAAATTTTGCAGGGTTATGTTTCTTCAAAAAATAAAGTTTGTTAATATCTTAAGTACATAATGGTGAATATTTTATTTTCTACTTTAACGATAAAAAATTATTGATAAAATAAATATTTTTTGTTGTTCTCACGATAAATAAGATACATTATACGTTTTGTTGCATTGGAATAAATATAATTGTTTTCATAAAATTATTTATTTCATTTTTAATCACCTTCTTTTACACCATTTGACGAGTACAAAAGAAACTAATCAATATTTTTTTTTTTATTTATAAATATTATTTCCTAGAAAAAGATGAAATGTAAGTTAAAAATATGTATTGCTTTAAAGTTTGCCTTAATTTAAAAAAAGTCTCCTTTCGAACTTTAGTAATAGTTATATCTTACTATTCCATTTTCTTCCCATATAAATAGTATCGTTTGAATTCTTTTTTATAATAATATATAATAAATTATATATATTATGTATTATATATATTATGTAACTGCTCTTAAATCTTTTCAAAACTTATTATAGTGTAAATTCATTGATCCGTGAAGCAAGTAAATTTGTATACGATAAAATTTGTATATTTACATTATTTTTTGCAAATTAAATTTATATCCATGCGTAAGACAATCACTTGTAGCATTAAATAATATTTTTTTGCTTGAAGATATCAACAAGGTAATTTTAAGATAAATAAGTTTCTTACTAAATAAAAGGAAATATTAACTAAATCATCTGCACATTTTGAATTAAAAATTAAATTAATTTAATAAAAGTTTACATTTATTCTCAACATATTTATAAGCATGTAAATAAGTCCAGCTAAAAGAGATTGCACTCCTTAAAAGGACATTAATTTTCCTTTTCTCAAGCTCTATTTCAACACATTGATAAAAGAACATTAAAGCATTTAGGTGTAGTCTTTTTAAATTTTCCTTCAATTGAAATTACAATTTTCATATTGTGGGCATCATTAGAACAAAAGGTCATAATTGTTTGCGTGTTTGCTTATTCCGTACTGAAATTGTTTGTTTATTTTTCTCGGAGCTGTTTTCCATTTCTATGAGATTTTAGCACTTTGCATTTGTAAGTTGCACTTAGCTCTCTTTGACTAAATTCATAAATGCTGTTAAACCGCAGAAAGAGAAAAATACATCCCAAAAGAAAAAAAAACTAGTTGTTTGACATGAAACATGCCATTTAAATTCATACCGAATTTTCTGCAAATTAAACTCCTGAGTTATTTATGTCACTCACGCAAAAGCTTTTAGCTGTATCTCTTCCAGCTGTTTAACAGAGAGAGAGAGTTCTACTCTTTTTAAAGCATATTTCGTGTTTAAATGGACAAAAGAAAAAAAAATCAAAGCAGATTCTCTGCTGTGTCTTCTGAGAAACAACAGTAGGTATAAGCAGTAAGGAACCATTACTTAAAACCTAGAACATTTGAAGTTGCATGAACTCTGGTCATGCTTGTCTGGTAGCTTCGTCCCGTTTATGATTTGCGATTCTGCATTTTTTTTTTAGAGAGATTAATACAGCTTACAACAGTAATACTTATTAAGTGCAAAATCTTTTCATTTTATGAGACATTTCAGGTTATTTTTTAAATGATAATTCTATTCGTAACTACAGTGTCGTTAGTTAAATAAAATATTAAAATCCTTTCTTTACATTAAATTTCTTTTGCTCATATGTTTTTTCAGACTTCCAACTAGTGATATTTAATAAAAATTCCAAGGTTTTTAAAGTTAAAATTTATTTTATTAAATGAATCAAAAGGCCTTTATAATAACAACTTGATAGCAACCTATGTAATTAAAACAACTTGGTTAAAATAAATTCCAATTTATATGTGTCTTATATTCAGCAAAAAGGGCTTTTTGACTTGTTTTAGATTTTGGATATGCTATAAATCATCTAATTACGGAGTCATAACTTTGACTTGAAACAATATTAATAAAAGTATATTTTCAAATAGCTTAGAGAATCACTGTTTAATATGACTTATTTATCAAGATCTAAAATATTTAAAATGTAAATAAATCTTCAAAAATAAAAAACTTTTAATTCCAAAAAAAAAAAAAAAAAAAAATCCAGTCTTCAAAAATTCCAGAATTCCAGTCTTTCAAATAAATTGTGTTTTTTTAATAATAAATAAATAATAAAATATGCCTTTACATAAATAAGAATATACTACAGGAAATTACTATTAAACAAGAAATGAAATAACTTCAAAACTTAATTCTCTTATTGCTAATTTAATTTGTTATATCAAGAGTAAAAAATAATGTCAAATTCAGTTAAAAATTATTACTAGTTTTTATAAATTGAACCATACTAGTTTATTTTAAACATGTATAGTATATATACTTCGTAAGTTTAGTGTGGTCTCTTCTCATTTTAGAGAACTGTGGTACTTTTAGGTTGTCTCATTTATTTCTGCAATACGCAGACTGGAGCATTCTTAGTGTACCCTGGGGATACAGAACTGTAAAGATAAGCCAGAAACGAAGAAAAAATATTAAGATAGAGAAATAAGAAAAAAAAAAAAACCCTTAAGAGGCTGTATTAAGGAGCGGTCCTAGGTCCTCACGATATAAAGGCCGAATTTCTTTTCCAGAACCATTAATTTTCGCTGATAATCAAAAAGATCGTGAGTAAAGTAAAAGAATACCTGATATTTGTTAGACAGTATTTATACGGTTTCGAATGCTACTCGGTAAGTAAATGAAATATGAGTCTACTTCAAAATGTGGGTGGTGCTTTCATGTACTTCCATGATACGGAGATAAAATTCTTCATAGAAAATCTAAGGTAGAAAATCTGGAAGGTTGCTGTAGTATTTTCTTGTAATATTTTTGATTGACATCACCAGTAAATCGATTGAAAACTATGTCTTAAATAGTCACAACTTTTATTTTCTCTTTGTTGCAAATACAAGTACAAAAAAAAAAAAAATCTAAACAAGACATAATTACAGTAATGATTAACATTTTTTAACGTCGCTTTGTAACAATTATAAGAAGAGATAATGTTATGCATTACACCACAAGTATTACCAACAATAATCATAATTACGTATACATAATTAAATCTTTTAAAAATATTCGTAACATTTTATTTATATGAATAAAAACTATAATAGGCCTTTAAATGTGTTCTGGCATTTAAAAAATTTTAACTTTCTTTAATTCCTTGGAAATCTATAACAATGCTATTTATTTACTTTTAAGAATAGGTATAGGTTATTATTGTTTTTAAATCAAAAAATTATATCAAAAAAACACACATTTTTGCTCAGAAGTTTAGCTATTAGGCAATTATTTTTTGTCAAAAGGAAATTTATGTAGAACTATCATAATCTATCATAGTTCTACATAAATCAGACATATATCATTTCTACAAAATATCAGAACTATCATAATAATGTTAATGAAACATATAACATATCACTTATGTTTCAAAAACAAATCTTTTAAAACGGAGAGATATTTACGTTGAACTTTACGATGAACAAAATTCTAATCATGTCATATCTATAATTATGCTTGGTTGCGCAAAAACATACTTACTTACATTTTTGTATTCAGTTTATAAATTTTTAATTTTTTTTTTAGAATTTTAAACAGCATGAGGCTTAGTGTCCTTGTGTTATATTATACATGAAAAATTTGTTTTGCATGAAATTTACATTAATTATTTAAATTAAAATGCAACAAAGTATGATTTACTTTCCAAGTAGTTAAAACTGACAAGGGAAAGATTTGTTTTGATTAATAAGGGGCGGGGTTGTCTTTTGTATCCTTGCAAACAAAGCGTCGACATTTTATGTCTTTTTATCAGACTATTCAACAATTTTTGCAGGATAATTGCTACTCCTACACATTACGAGCTTAAAATGCTGAAATGATCTTAACTCAAATGGTATAACATACACTTTCTCTTGAAATATTAATGGATTCCTCTTAAAATATTTTTCTGTGGTTTAAGAGTTACGTAATAGATTATTTATATACTTTTAGGACAGTTTTTTTATCACATTTACAAGCTTATGTCATTAATATATTATAAAAACTGTTCTCATATTAAATATTTATAAATTAATTGCAGTTTGCTGTCGCTTTATATAACCGATGTAAAATTTATATTGTTATATTCTATAAAATTACGTCCTTCCAGCTTGAAATATAATTTAAGTTAGGCTTTCATGCTTTATTTTATATTCTGTAGGAAAAAAAAAAAATTATTTGATCCTTCCTCTTTAGGGAGTTCCTTTTTTGATGTTACTTGTTTATTTTCAGTTTAGGAATCAGCAAATCCTTAGTTACAGAATAAAATACCCATTAAATGCAAAGAAATATAAAGCAGATTTAAACTAACAGCATTTGGTGAATTAAACTTTCATTAATTTCATGTTCTTACTGACTCAAATAGCTTAACTTAAATACTTATTTATTTTTAAAATTTCAAAAAACAAAAAACAACATTTTTTTTAGATTCAGCCATGAATCAGTCTTCAGTAGGTCGGTATAAATAATCCTTAGCTGTTAAATGTTAACCAATGTTTTTATATTGTAGCATAGCAGTTTTTGTAAAATGTAATAGTAAAGTAGTTTACTGTAAAGTATAGTATATTAGTAAAACAGTAAAGTTACTGTAAAGGATAAAAAGTATAACAGTTCACTGTACTCGTATTTAATTAAAATTTTAAATGAAAGTTTTAGTATTATAACTAGGACTTAATTAAGGCATATTTATCTTATTTGATGATATAATCTTAACTAATTACAAAAGTATTTTGAGTAATTTTGTTTAAATAATAAAGATTATATTTGAAAAATGATATTTCTTTCTTTTAATTTTAATTTGTCTGCAGTTTTTCATTAAAAAAATAGGTATTTTACTTATCTGTTTGCTACGTAAAATTTTTAATTAAAAATTGAAAAAGAAATACAAAGGCATTTCATTTTTGATTCCAATAATTTTTTGTTATTTCCATTTAGTAAGAAAAAAAACCCGTCGAAGTTATTAATTTTTACATTAAATATTCCCTTTTCATTCATTTAAATAGAATATTAATTAAGAAAAGTTACAAAAACAACAACAAAAAATCATTGTAGGAGCAGGTAATTTTTGATGGTGAATGAAATAAGACAGAAAAAAAAATCAGAAGTAAATTAAATTAAATATTTTCACTGTTAAGATTAATAAAAGCCTTTTAATGGATTCAGCACACTTTTAAATACTCCTTATAAATATAATAATTAATGGCAAGTCAAAATATTAAAATGTCAAAAGTTAAAAATATTTTCTGCCATGTTCTTACTTTATTTTGTATAATTAAGAATTTTTATGTATAATAAATATAATCAAAAATATAACTGTATAATAAATATAACCAAAAAATAATATTACTAAGCATATTTCAGTTATTCTTATGTAATAGAATCCTAAACATTAAGAACTGTTAGGAACTAAAAACTAATTTGAGAACTATTGAAATTTAAGCACTAACCAAACAGTGAAAAAGAAGACTTAGTAGGAAGGAATTTCAGTAGAAATCTGAAAGTATTGATTCCTACTGAAAGTCCTTGAAATAAAAACGACTTATATTGTGTACATTCTAATCATGCTGAGATGATATGGTTTTGATGCAGTTTTTTTATAAAATATTTCAACAAACGTCTTTTAAATGAATAGTTAATTTATTTAAAAAAAAACATTTTCGATAAAATAAGAGAAAATACATTAATTAAACTCTATGTACACCAAAACAGGAAAATGCTTTATCATTTAATGCATTTTATCTTTTTTAAGTTTTATCTTATTTTGAACACTTTCAGATAAGTTACTCATTTTAACACTCGAGCTTTTTTGTTTAAAATGTTTTCTTGAAGCTTCAGAGCACCACATGCTAAATATTTAAATAAGACGATACGCAATCTTTGGGAAAAGTGCACGAAACATAACCACAGAAAACAGTTCATCATTTATCATAATTAAAATGATCTTGGAATGACTTTCCTTTGCTCTGCATCCGTTTGAAAATCCTTCCATTTTCCAACCGGCAAACTTAAAACCCTAAATCCAGTCTGACGACTTTTTCTTCTGATGTTCTTAGTTCTAAGTCTCGCCTGACGAGGAAAATACGCTAAGTGGCAACTTAAAAGCCCAGGGTTTACCAATTTGTTTATTGTGCATTTTTTCACCTTTTGAGCTTCCTTAACAATGCCTAAGTTATCGAAGCAGAATTGAGTCATTTAGTGATTTGAAGCCGTAAGCGCCTTGGAAAGTTTCCACTAGCACGCGATCTTTTCTTCCATTGTGCAGTAAATTACCGCTTTTTGCTGCAAGGCGTTCCAATTTCCTAACGGTAATTGCTTGCCGTACTTTCTTCCATCTTTCTTTTTAAAACAACACAATAGAGAACCAAATATTTCTTTTTAGTAGGAATTTTTAAACAAAAAATATGGCGTAATAATCTGTAGTCTTCTTTAAATAACAGCTTTCCAATACATGTGTGAAAAGTACATGGACATACTTGATTGCCAATGATGTTTATAAATTCAGTAGGGTCTCGGACTAATTTAAAATTCTTTCCAGTGGCATTTTTGGGTCGAACATTTTCATATTATGCTTCTTGCCGTCCCTGTAATTACAGGACATACTAATAATGTTCCATTATCGATGATGGTTGGAGTGAAAAGTAAAACTTAATTGTATTTTTTGGTTGTTTATGTAAAGTGTTTTAACTTAAAATTATGTTATTTCAATGGCTGTGTATAAATAATAAATATATCGTTTCTGAAGTACATTTGAATAATAAAATAAATTGTTAAAGTAGTTTAAAACTTGGCGTAGAAAAGACTCTTTCGATTCAAAACAATTACAAATTTAGTATCTTCTTATATTCTTATTTTAGATAAAATATTGTTATATTTGTAAACTGATTTAAAAAAGGGATGCATAATTTAACTGATGTATATTTTATTTTGCGTACTAATGTATGCGACAGTAATTAAATAATTTAATATTTAAATTATTCCTTCATAGACAGTTCTAACTTAAAATGATTGTGATAAAAATTTTATGCAAAGAAATGAAGTAATTTAATCAAATCGGCTATATGTTAAAGAAATTTTCTGAATTATTTCTTCAATAAGTTGCTTTAATTAGAGTATAAAATGATATTCCAAATAGTATGCTTTCCAATACAAATATTCATTGATGAAATAAAACTTTTACAACTATCCGTTTAACACATCTTTTCCCCAAATTAATCCAATAATTTCGTTAATTAAGCCGCAAACATTTTTATAACAAAAGCAAGTTTAAATTTTTACAAAATTGTTCTCAATTTATAAAATCAAGAATACCTAATCATTGATGAAATTAAAAAAATATATATGCTATTGATATTTTCGAATGAATTAAGTATTTCTTTTCTCTTTTTTCTGCTTATAAATGTATCTTATGAAGAAGAACAAAACGTAAAAAAGGGTTAGAAAACTTTTGAAGAAAGTCTTTACAAGACATTAAAACAATTTTCAAACATATTTTCTTCAAAATTCCCAATTTTTTAGTTGACACTCTTATTATAAACATTGTATTTTAATGTTGAAGCGAAATAAATGGTATGAACTTAATGCTACTCTGTATTCTGAAGTTGGAAGTAAGGAATTGGCAGGCCTATCTTTGCTATCTGATAATAATATGTTGTCATTGGAAATTTTTGCTATCCTCTGGAGAAGAACGCAGCTTCTTATTTGTATCCCGCGTATTTCTTGAAATAGGCACTTGATAAATGAAAGACTCTGCTCAATGTAATCTACAATTAGGAGAATAAAAGTAGCACCTGTCAGCGGGTTTCTAATTGCATCTATAACAGCTTATTCCTACTATTGATCAATTCGGTTTGAAATGAAAGGATGTATCAGTTTTCTATCATTACAGATGATCGTCGTTTTATAGGTACTTTTGTTGAGACACTGTCTTCAAGGTGCAGTGAACATTTCACACTGAAACAAAAAGTTTGTCTAGTTTATTCAACTGAAAGTTTTCATCAATACACGAATCAAATTTTATTTCTTCGAATTCAGAGTCTTTTATATTGAAATAATTTCTTTAAGGAGTTATTATTAATGTCCCTTTCAGTTTTAATAGGCACAGCAGTTTTATACACATACTTAATTTATGCTAATTGAGGTGGAGGTTTGAATAATATATTTCAAAGAAACGTCAAATCTATATCGAAATATTATGCAAATTAAACCGAAAATATAATCACACTTGTTTATAATTTTTATTTAAGAATATTGTCTAATGCGGGAATTATTAAAAGTATTTTATGCTACATGAATTTTTTTGCGGGGAACAAAAATGAAAAAAAAGAAATGGATAAAAGAAAAGCGCAGAATAAGATCCGGCTCTAGATTAATAAAAGAGAAAAAGTTAAATATCAAAAAAATATTTTTAACTTTTTTATTTAATTTATTACAATTTTGGTGATAAGAATTTTTATTAATAGCGTGACTTGAACTTTTATCAATAACTTGAATGCAATCTACACCCCAATTTTATTATGTTCTTTTTTTTTACCCTCTTAAAGTAGTCTCAGTTCTGTTGAGTTTCAAGATGGCACAAGTCTGTTACAAGGATTTATTACATATTATGAGATTGCCAAAAATACACTATTTTTATGCACTGTTTTGCTCAATCAAGTAACTCTGTTCATTGCCATATAAATGAAGACGCTGAAACCTGTTTGGATCCATATATTATTCAGTCATAAATATTAATTAATCAAAAAATAGAAACTGTTTTACTAATACCTCTTTAATTCGGATACTTCTGAGAAATTTATAGATATATATGTAATTTCCAATCCATCGTGTACATTACAACTATTGAAATGCCTATTGTC
Organism: Caerostris extrusa; assembly: GCA_021605095.1. Taxonomy (NCBI): domain Eukaryota; kingdom Metazoa; phylum Arthropoda; class Arachnida; order Araneae; family Araneidae; genus Caerostris; species Caerostris extrusa. Next base: position 80,038 of record BPLR01018352.1, on the reverse strand, counting down.
TTGTTTACTTTCAATTATATTATGTTAACACACACACACACACACATATACACATACACACACACACACACACACACACACACACACACACACACACACACACACACACACACACACATATATATATATATATATATATATATATATATATATATGAAAACATATGTATAAGGAAAAAACTGTAGTAAATATCAAAATTCAGGAAAAATTAGAAAGAGCATGGGATAGAGACTTCTTAGGAATTCCATTTGTTTTTTATTGCAAACAGCAAGAAAAATAGCATTCGCTATACTTATACGGGTATATTCGTACTTTTCCTTATTAGTCTCTAACAAACATTAAAACATAAGCTAAGGCAAAAATTGGAAATGCTGATCAAAACCGAAACTGTACAAATATACAAAAACAGAGAGGAAACTAATTATAATATCTTGAAAGTAACTTTATCATGGAATTTGTTGTTTTAGATCATTGTGAGCCATGTCATTTCTGCAAGCTAGATGAAAACAAATCTAACAATGTATGCATATATGCGATAAATATGTTTTTATTTATATATCGGAATTTCGTTTTTATTTATTTTATTTCGTGTATATGGTCTGCCACAACATATAATGAATGTCTGCAGTCTTCCGTAGTCCATGCATCTTTGATCTCATGGGAAAATTATTATATTTTTAGGACTATGTTACAAGCAATACTCATTACAGAACAAGATTGAAGTATGAATAACAAGAATTTTCTATAACTAATGAGATATTAATATAATAAAATTCTTATATATATATATATATATATATATATATATATATATATATATATATATATATACAACAAGATTATTATTAGTAAATATGACTCATGATATATTGCTATGCCTATTGCTATTAATCATTATTTAAAAAATATATGTTATGCAGTTTTTTTCATTTACTTTCGCGGGCTTCTTTAATAATGTTTCGCCGTATATTTATCTTGTAACTCCTTTATGTGTTGTATTTATTTATTTTACTTTTTATTTTAATTTCTTTATTTTTGTTGCTCTTTATTTAATTTTTTTGCCGAAATAATTGACGCAAAGTTTAATCAAAGGAAACACTTCTCCGATACAAAATTACAATAGCAAATGTCTTTAATCAAAGAACTGCTTCTCTGAAACAGAATTGGGAATGAACTTGTTTCGAAAAGCTAGAAATACAAATTTCCAAAATACCCGTTTATCTCATAAGCTCTCTTTTTAATCAACGTTACCCGAGATGCGAGGCCTGAAACATCATTATTGACATTTAAAATTAAAAATGTGCCTTCTTTGGATGGTGAGTTCATTTTATCCTGAGCAGCACTGGGAGAAAATTATAATTTGACAAAATGAGATGGAGGCCTGTTCTTGACATTACCCCTATAGAGAATACAGAGCATTTTAATTAATAAACGCTTCACTGTTGTATGCTAATGCTTAGCATACATTTCCTCCATCAAATGTCAACTCTTACATGCTGCAAAATGCAGGGCATTGTCGGACAATTTTGACGATAGCTCGCAATTAGCATAACCGCAAATTTTGTCACAGTTACGAAAAGGGACGGACGTTATTTAATGTTCCAGTCACAGATCTGTCCGTCAGGCATCTCAAGTTATTTTTAATGTCCTGCATAACTTTAGATTTAGTCCTCAAGAAACATTGCTAGTTTCGAATGAATTTAATTGTTGTTGGCTAATCCTTCTGTGGGAAAACGAATACAGCGAAATGGCCGTTAAAAGTTAATTTTTATATTAATATAATTTGTAATAATTGCTTAATTTTCCATTTGGCATAACAGTTAAGTAATATTTTCTATACTTTTATTTATCAATTAGGTTTTTTTATATGTATTTTTCTTTAGTAATAAATCCTTGTAAATAAGAATCAATTCACTTTAATTTCATTTTATGTTTGTTATAGTCAATTGACTCATTTTTAAAAAAAATATTGAGGAAGGACGCATTTTCCTTTACAATTGGTTGTCTACAGTGCCATTTTTTTTCTTTAATTAATGTCGTGAGATGAAAAAAATGTAATTTTATACGAATTTAATAACAATTATCACTCATTCCCATGTACCCGAGTTAAGAATCCAGATCTAGTTTCATCAACAGTTTGAATTAATATTTGATACCTTAATTTTGATACAGAAATAAGATTATGTGCAATTATCATACAATCTAATGATTTCATAAATGACACCAATTTTTTTAAAAAAATGTTGTTTTATTATTAAAAATCATATTATTAATTAAATTAATTCTCAAAAATATTTATAATAGATAATAAATAATTATAAATTTTTATAACATATTTTAAAGAAAATGAATATTGTATTTAATTATTGTCTTTATAATTAAAATGAATATTGGCTTTAGTTTTTTAAAATTTAAAAGAATTGATTTTTTTTTTAAATTTAAGATAAAAAAATGACTAATTTACAATACATTTAAGCAGGCTTTCGCATTCAATTTCATTTTATAAAGAAAGTCTCTCGTGTGGTTTATATTGCCGTTTGTAGAATTTGTCGGTAATATGTTTTTTATTTCATATTTTTCACAAATATTATAGCAATTTCATTTACTAAAAAGAGAATCAAAATCGAGGAAGAATTCCGTGTGTTATGATGAAAGCTTTGCCTTAGAATGAATTAATTCAAATACTTTATAAATGATGATCTCTAGATTAAAATTTGGCATTATATAATATAAAAGAATAATCTCAGATTTGGAATTCTTTAATTATAATGATTCACACATGTGGTTGTTAAAAAATTCGCTGTTTCTATTTATTTTAGTATCTCATAAATAAACACAAGAAACTTAATGTTATGCAGATTTATAAATAATTTATTATTCACTTTAATCAGAATTAATTGTGATGTAACAATTCTGCAATTACTCACAATTGTATTATGCTCAAGTGCCAAATTCTTTGTTTCTGCGGATGTTGACCTGGAATCCTCTTCCCAATTACAAATGTATAAAAAAGGAATAATAAAATAATATATCCATTTAAAAATTAATATACATTGTAGCATAAAATGCATCCTTTAATATTTGGGAATGAATTATGTGTCAAAATTGTTCTACATGAAATTATTTAATTTGCACCCAACCTACAGTAGAACATTTTCAATTAACGCGAATTCAGAATCTGATTGATGGATTTAGCGTGATTCGAATACATATATTTTGCCACCCTACTGTCATTCGAAATTGTTTTTTAAAATATGAAATTTTAATTTTTCTACCTCCCTTTAAAAAAAAACGAAAAAAAAAGTTTCCTTTTATTAAAATATCTCATCTCCCTTGAATATTATGATTGAAAGAAGGGGAAGCATTCATAAGTCAGATCACTGCCGTGCCTGAGCAGAAACTAAAATGAATGAAATGCGGCCTCCACAAGAAGAGTGGCTTCTGACGAGCAATTAATGTCACCATACCTATACTGATCTCATAATTAATTTCCCAATATCGATATCGATCTCACCATAAACTTATACTGGTATCGCAATTAATCTCATTATAACTATACTGATCTCATTATAAGCATATAATGATCTCATAATTAAGCTCATCATATCTATACTGATCTCATTATAAACATATACTGATTTCATCATAATCATTTACTGACCTCATTATACCTATTCTGATCTCACGAACGTCATCATATCGATACCGATCGCACCATAAACCTGTACTGATCTCACAATTAGCATCATCATATCGATGCCGATCTCACCATAAACCTATACTGATCTTACAATTAACCTCATTATTATCTATATTGATCTCATTATAAACATATGCAAATCTCACATTTAACCTCAGCATACCTATACTAACATACATATACTGATCTTACAATTAACCTCATTATTATCTATACTGATCACTTTATAAACATATGCTAATCTCACATTTAACCTCAACATACCTATACTAACATACATATACTGATGCCTAAAAAAACCTCATCATACCTATACTGATCTCAACGTTCATAAACTGATACCTAAAAACCCCATATCCCTTTCTAAAATCTCCTTTCTCTCTTGAATACCATGATTGAAAGAAGAAGGTAAGCATTCATAATTCAGATCATCACCGCGCGAAGCACAGAAGCCAAAATGAATGAAATGCAGCCTCCACATCAAGAGTGGCCTCTGGCGCGCAATTAACCTCACCATGCCTATACTGCATAGGGGCCATTCATTAATATGAAAACTGAAAAGCGAAGATCTCCAGCTATAATACAAATACAATGTAATAATTTTAAATAGAAATAGGTGTGGAGATAGGTGTGACCCGTGAACTTCATGTCAGCCATTATCGTAAATGACGTTGTACTGATCGCTAGGAAGTTAGAGCATTAGAAAAGTGCTTCTGAAATAGATGGTTAGTCCTTATGCTTTTCATGCTTCATCAGAGAGAGAGTGTGAGGTGCTTATGCGTACAATGGAATTGATTTTGATAAGCTTAAGGGCGGTATTTAGAGTAATATGATTGAATCTTTTCTTTAATGGTGTTAGCTTCGCTAAGAATGCTTTAGGTGGAAGTTAAAAGGTTACGCTGTCGCATTATGTCTGGGAAGTAAGATTCAGTTCTATTTTCTTATGTTGGATAGAAAATAAATGAATAAATTTATTATATCATTTGCTAAAAAAAATGGTTTGGGGTTTTTTATTTTAATGTTTATCTATGATTTAATTGTTTAAGTATACTTGTAATCAGATACTTAAACTGAAAACATTTTGCTATCATATTTTACAATTTATTTTAATGTTTTCACTGATTTAATTTTTTAAGCTTATCTGTAATCATATATTCTTCAATTGAAAACATCCTACTAATATATTTTTACAGTTTATTCTATAAGCAAATATTAAGATTTAATATCGAAATTCTTTAGATATAAATGAATGTTACTTTTAGATATCTAAATTTTTATACTTTCTTCCTTTATTTTGAATATAAATATCAAATAAAAATTTTGCAAATAGAAATAGAAGATGAAAAAGCGAAGGCATTTTTGAACATCTAACCAAACTTAATATTTTAATAAAGATTTTTAGTAAAAACATGAAGCTAACATACCTTATGTGCATCGGCACATGAAATAAATAGTAAAAAAATTGCCCTTTATCTATTGGAGAAGGTTGCGAAGCCTGGAATTTTCGCTTTGTATAAAGTCATACAAATTTTGAATAAGAAAGACTAGTTCCTTTGACAACTGATAAAACTGATTAAAAATGTGTGGTTATTTGGAGGGTCTTAAGACAGAGGGAAAAAATTAAATAAAAAAGTGCAAAACATCGAATTAAAAAGCATTATCGATTAAATAATTATTGCAAACGTTTAAATCAAGAATTTAAACAATTTAAAAATGCATTATTCTATAAACAGAATTTATATTCATTTTATGTCCTATTGCTTATCAAACAATTTTTACGAATGCAAGATATCCGTATATCATTAATATTCATTCTATCAAGATTCATTTTCCTCCAAAATAAAAACAAAAGAGATGCATAAAAGATTTGGTTTCAGCATACCCTGAAAAACCAAAACGATACTATCATCGAAATTTCAATCCGAGCTGTTATGACAAGTAGGGTGTTGACGTTTCTATTGTACTGAGAGATGTCCGCTCCAATTGACCTTTAGTTGCACAATAGGCGGTCCAGTAACTTCAGCAAATTGCCAGTTAGGTTATTTGATATAGATACATGTCGTCACACAGGTTGCTTTAATAGCGTCAGAATCAAATTTGCTCCTACGGAGGTCCTTCATCATAAACTGTAATATTTATGGCTACTGTTTCCTGGGTTGATTTTATTTGCTGTATCTGTATTATGTAAATGGCTGCAAAAATGCAGTGGATAAGGGCACTGACATGATCTTTTTGCCCACATTTTCATGTAACATATTCGCAAGTTGGGAAATCTTCCTTGTAATTTTTTTTTTTTTTTTTTCATTTATAATTTATTATTTTGTACAGATGGAAAGGAGGGAATATACAATTAGATATTCCACGCATAAATGTAAGAAGTTTTATTATATAAAAAGAGGTTTTATTTATTATATGAGATACAGAATATCATCATGATTGTTATAGGATTGTAGAATAATTTCGATTGATTAATTTGTTTTACGAATTGTAATAATTCTTTACTGATAATTCCTTAAATTCTGATTACTTATAATTTCTTTAAATGAAATTAAAAAATATAAGCAAAAACGAAAGCTTACTACAGTTTACTACAAGCAAATTTTGCAGAAATTAGTACTACAATACAAAATTGATTGTTTAAAAATTTGTTTGTTTATTAATTTTAATAATTAAATAATATTTTAATAATTAAAAATTGTTTCTTTATTAAATTTATACTAGTTTTAGTAATTTAAATATTAGAAATCTTTTATTTCTAACAAATAGAATAATAATTCAATTATTGATGAAAACAGAAAGTTATTGATTTTTTTCATTTGCCTTATATAATGATTTTAATACTATATTCGTATTTTTAATATTGTTTTAAAAGTTTAATATTTTGCAAACTTTTAAAAAAATATTAATATTATAGCAATTCATATTTATAACAATATTAATATAATATTATAGCGAGTTTAAAAAAAGTTGAATATTAATCGCATATAATATGCGTAAGTTTCTGATAATAAGACCAGATACTGAATTCATACATGTAACATCATAGCATTTTTTTTTTTGAATGCATGCTAATTATGAATGTAAATAAGAAGATAATGCAATAATAATTGTTAATAATGCAATTAGTTACAGGTAACTCATGCGCTTTTATGTATATTCAATAAAAATAAATTTTTAAATAAAAACTGATTAAAAACAAATGAATATTTTTATATATAGTTTTATCGTTATAGATATTTTAAATATAGTTTTTATCGTTTTACCAAAAAATTAATCTGTTACATAACAATAAAGGTAAAAATATCAATATTTTGTATAATATGATGTTTCAAAATCTCTTTGAGCTAGCCGAACTCACATCGATTTGACAGTATATTATAAAACTTCTTTTTTTTTTTCGACAGAAATATTTTAGCTTCTATAAACGGATAAAATCGACTTTGAGATGAACCTGCAAGTGTCGTGAGCGACGCAAGAAAGTTTTTCTGAAAAGAAAAATAGTCTCCAACAAAACGTTCAAAAAATTCAGTTTTAAAGTAAATATTTATGCAATTGGGTTGCAGGTCTGAACATGTTTGGTAACACGAAATGCATTTCGATAGTATTTACTCATATTTGCCAGGAGGAAAACCTTTTCCATCTAAGAGAAGTCGCGTTTGCTTGCTGAAATTGGACACCGAGGCTATTATGAACTTGAATAAATGTATTGTTCTAATATCAAAAATTTCAAACAGCAATTTGAACACCACTGGATGAAATTTTCATAAAAAATAAAGACAGAAACATATATTTTATGTTTTTAGGGTAAAAAACTTTATTATGTTATAAAATGTATCGAACTTGCAAAAAATTGTAAACTTTTTATGTTTTTATTTCGATTTGACTTTATTTCATTTTTATTAGTTTTATTTAAATTTAAATTGTGAAAATTCGTTTTAAATTCCTGTCAGTTTAAAGTCAATCTGAATAAAATAAGCTGTATAATTTGGATAGCAATTTTTAATGTCGATAAAAATTGCCACTTTTATAGACACGAGAGGTTTAAGTAAAAAATTAAATAAAGAATTTGTAATGCATCACACCATATTGCAATAGATTTTTCAATATTTGCAAATATAATTATTTTACTCAATCGTAAAAGATAAAAAGTTTTATAAAAACAACTGCTCTTTAAATCTTTATTTCCAAAAATCTAGTGAAAAGAATTTAAAATAAAATAAATATTTTGTCAAAAAATAGAAAATTCATTGAAGTTTCATGAATTGATTATTATTTCTTTGAAAAAAACTTAGTTACCAAAAATACGTTTAAATAAAAATTTAAAAAAAAAAAAAATTTTTTTCCTTGAATTTATTTGTTAGTACCAAAATAATAAAAATAAAATAAATAAATGTCTTGATGAAAATTATTTATCTGTAAAAAGAATAATAACCGTTCAGCGAGTGTTACTTCAGCAAAGACCTTATTAAGACCAGTACATTGTACCTATGCATTAATAAGATCAAGTAAAATCAATTAAAGAATCTTCTCCATTTAAGCACACAATTTCTAACCCCTTGATGCATCATTAAGAAAACATTAGAAAGGAAATCGGCAGATTCCTTCTTGCTTTCCACTAATCCTCTTCTCATGGGAAGTCCAGAGATCATTAAAGTCGAAAACGGCAAGTCAGGGAATACGATTATTCCCAATATGGAGAACCACGAGCTTCCTTTTTACTAGAATTTACTCATTGTGTTTGACGTCTTGAAGGGTTCTTCCTTCAGACTATCTTTTCTTCGGAGACTTGCCACAAATTGCATTGCATAACACCAATTGAATTGTACAAGATCTATTTAAATATTCAGGCTTCAATCTTTAATGGTTGCTTTTTATCAATGATAGGGGTTTTTTTTTTAAAAAACCTTTATCACAAAAACAAAATACTTTTAAATAAAGATAAAAAAAAAATATATTTTTCATTTCTTTGATTTCTTTGTTTGTATTAACGCATTAAAAATTGTCTTAAAATTTCAAGAATCTGAAACCTAAAAGCTCAATAATTAAAATAATCTTGGCATTTTTTTTTTTAATGTTTCAAAAATAAGTCAGTGTCTTTAGCAAGGGCCTTATTAAGGTCGGTACATTGCACTTATGTACATTACTTTTGTAGAACTTTTGATTTTGTAGATACTACACTGTACTTTTGTACAAAGTAGAATGAATTAAAGAATCTTCTCCACCTACACTCACAATATCTAAAACTTTTTGCTTCATTAAAAACATTAGAAAGGAAATCAGCAAAATCCTTCTTATTTTCCACTAATCCTCTTCTCAAGTCCAAATATCATTAAAGTCGAAAACAACAAGTCAGAAAATACAATTATTCTCAATGTGGAAAATCACGAGTTTCTTTTTTACTAGAATTTACTAATTGTATTTTACGTTATTTAGGATTTGTCCTTAAGACAGTCTTTTTCTTCGGAGACTTCCCTAAATAACATTAAATAATTAATTGAAGTGTAAAAGATTTATATGGATATTCACGCTATCAACCATATTTAATGAATGCTCTATTTAATGTTAGCTTCCATTTTATGGAATGCTCAAAACAATGCATGATATGTTTCTTTCGTTATTTTTAATTTTCTGTTATTCAATTTAATGGCTTATTTAAATATTTGTTAGAATATGTTCGTAAACTGAAGAATTTCCTTTACAAACTAAAATGTTTTAGAATAAACTAGCTGTTTACCTGGCTTTGCTCGGGAATTTATTGTTTTCTGTATATTTTCTGACAAGAGAATAAATAACAAAATAATGAATGTAGTGTAAAATTGAAGCTATGTTATTGAAAGATATTTAAATTTATATGAAAAGTATACAAATTATAAAATGAAATATTTTTCAATTTCATTATAGTATTAAATAACTCATTATATATATTATAATATTAATGTAACTCAAAACCTGATTATAAATAATGTTTTTAGATTCACCTCCAGGTATAAGAATTAATTAATTCTTGGATGAAACTATTCTTGAGCAAGCAATATAAAGCTGTCCATGAGAGAAACATGATGGTCTCTAATACACCCCGCTATACGTAATAGACTACCTTTGTTACTTGTTGATCATGATTGCGAAAACAAGTCTCACTAGAAATTGCAATATTTTAAAGTTAAAAATGATATTAGTCAAAGAGAGTAGTATTTGTAGGTTAAAAGCAGTTTCACCCTCTCCCTTTCCTGTTAAAATAATCGTTTCAATCACATAGTCCAACATCTTTACTTACAGTCTTGAGTCATTGCAAAGTTTTTGCTGGTGGAGGTTCAGTAGTAAAATTATTGCAGATCCCACTTTGAGTAAAATGCGATGTGAGGGCAATCCAACCGTATCAAGTGAGTTTAAGAACTCTGGTGGGTAATTAATAACCTTATCGGCATCTCCTAAGGTATCGAAAGATTTGTCTTCAGTGACTATGCCTGGTAGCATGGCAAGTTTTGGTTTCGTTATTCCGTGCACGTTCTCCTTTTTAGCAGCAAGAACAGAAAATCAAACATTTTTAATTTTCATTCATGGCATTAAGGTATTCATGAATATATATATCATCTTACATTAATAACTCACTTTACTTTTCGTATTTCCTATTGCATTTTATTTTTTAACTAATACCCCAATGAAGAATTAATGAATGAGATTTTTTCGATTTAAGTTAGCTTTAGTAAATTTTACTAGGGAAAAGGAAGTAAAATGTTACAAAACACTAATAACGATTAAAAATTGAGGTTTGACAAAAATTGTAAAGAAAGCATTATTGTGATCAAATATTTATAAATAAAAAAAAAAAATTAAACAGTAAATTATAAATAAGTTTATATAAGCTTATACGCTTCAAAAATTGATCACATATACTTCAAAAATTGAATATTTAAAAATTAATTAACTTTGTAACAATTTACTTCAAATTAAAGAAAATTTCTAATTCAAATCTCCAAATAGCGACCAATGGCAGAAAAAGGTTTTTATTTAATTAAAAAAGAGTTACCGTTTATTTTCGAATATATGTCCATCCGTGTATTAGCCGAAAGGACATTTTTTTTTCTTCAAAAATTTAATACATAGATAAAAAACAATATATAAACAAAAAAAACTTTTTTGTATGAAAAGGACATATATCCTAGTACAGAAAGCATTGAAAGTGATAATTATATGAACGTGAATTTGACGCTCTCGGATTCTGATACTGGTATATACGTTTTTTAATAATGGTTGCATTCAATACAAGCAAAAAGTAAGCTAAATTTTTTCCTTTTCCATTGTTACTTTTATGTGCTAATTATTTGCGGTACTCTATTATAATTTATGTTGTACGTTTTTGGTAATTTTCCATTAGCCTGGAGCAAATTTCGCCAACATCAGATTTTTCGTTTTGGCGAAGACGTAATAAACCATCGATAGAGGCAATTTCGAAAATGAAACAAATCCTTTTCATAAAATGAATAACTCAATTTTTATATGAAATAATTATTTTTCATAAGATTAATTATAAGTTAAAGAAATAAAAATGTGCTATATTTAACGATATTTAACAATTTATCGCTTGCTCCCGGATAACTGAGAAGCATCTATTTTTATTTTTTACGAGATGAGCGAGTCTGTACATAAGTCAAAAAAGTTCTACTTGTGCACGGAAATATCCAGTAATTAGAATATGTTTGTAATTTTTTTTTATCTTATACACAATGCTAAAGAGAAAAAAAATTAGAATGATAAGCATTAAAGTTTCTAAATTACATTGGAATACCGTACATACATACACATATACAAATATATATATACTCATATAGATAGATATTCCTTTTTATTTGAATGGTAAATATTTCAGCATAATCAATAGTTATTGTAAAACAAATACTATTTTTCAAAGTGTAAAAAATTTGGAAATTTTGTTGGCTTTATCTAAGTCCAATTTCTTAATGCCAAAGATATAATATTAATAAAATAAAAACCCAGCATTAATAGTCTATTCAGAATAATCTTTTTAAGAATTCCATAAAATCAAACATAATTTTCCTACCCATATTTTATTCCAGATAAAACTGCCATGACAATGTTGTTACTATGTTGTGACGATGTATATATATTTATATTCATTCAGAGATATGCTGATATACAAGATCAATTAAGAAAGTACTAAGAAAAGACGAGTACCTTCCTATGTAATACTTCTTTTTTGTTTACCTGACAGAGCGCACATAATTCGGCTAGTAGTTTCCGACCACACAAAGATGAAAGACCTGAGAAGACTTTAACATGTAACAGTCCCCCCACCCCACCCTTAAAAAAAAGTTAAGCCTCTGGTACCTTTAAGTTTTCAAGTGTTTATAAATTAGGGATTCATCTAACCTTCCTGTCAAATTCTTGTTTGTGTCCCGTATGAGCCATGCAGTTAATGCTTGAGTGCACTCTGTGCTCTTGAACTGCCTTTGCCTCAGCCTGGCAATTTTCTTCGCTAACTGCATTTGTCTAATCCAATAGATGAATGTATCTTTTTCCCGATTTCTTTTCTTTTTCTCGTTTGGATATGTTTTGGTTTAATTATCCGAACAGCCATTTCTGTTTGATCGCCATATTGGTAAATCTTGAGTGACAGAATTTATGGGTTGTTCCTCTTTCGCTAATGATTTTGTTTGGCCTGTTCTTTTTAGATACATATTTTTTTGCATTTATTCTTTAAGTATGTTGTCTTTTCTAAGACACGCATAGACTAACAACTGTTTTCTTATGTAGTGGTGCAGTTTTTATTTTGTATCTAAATATCCTTTTTGTTTGTTTGTTGTTTATTCGTATATAAAACTCTTTCTTTGATGCAATTTCTGAAAATAAAGAAATAAATCTAATATGTTTATTCAAACAAATTTGATAGTTTTTGACTTAGATGAAATTAAATTTTATATTTTTTAAAAGTTATGCTTTAAAATAGAAACAATTAAATTGCTTCATAGCAACATCGCAATACACGATAGTCAATTCAATTCATTCATCTTCAATTCACCATAGAACTGCATTTCATTAACTTATATGGATTCATCGCAATGAAATTCCGGGTAATAAATCATGCATAACCCAAGAATGAATTTCTTTTTCTTTTGAATGATCTGGATAGTATCGCAATATGTGATAAGTCCCCAATATTATTGGATTTAGGGAAAAATATGTGATCGGGCGAAATTTAGCCAGCATGATTTCTTGCTTTGCAAATCATATTTCAAATAGTGTTGAGCAGAAATTTTCCATGTCAGAGATCATGAAGGCGCTTTCATTTAAACGTAAGCATGAGTAATAAAATATTTTTTTCTATGGATTTAAAAGAAAAAACTTTATATTTCCATGGTGTAATTTTAAGGTGATATATATTAATATGCATTAACATTGCATAGATTTTTTTTAAGATTGTGTATATTTTTATCCCGGAAAGATACTTTAATCTTTGATAAAAAAAAAAAAAAAAAGTTCCGAAGATTGAAAATTATAATTGAATTTTTGACAATTGAAAGTCAAAATAATTAAATGATAATCATTATTTCTACTTTTCGAGGAAAAACTGCTAGAAAAGCGGAATTAGCCCAATTCAGGATTTGGAATTAACGTGAGCAGTTTGCGTTCAGAAGAGTACAATGGCGATTGTGGCAACGTACATAGGTGTCTAGCATTGTTGCGGCTTGATGGCCAATTGATAGTACTCTGGTTTTTTTTGTACCACAAGGCTTCAGGTCCGAATCCTGGAGGTGGCATGGATGTTTATTAGTGGTTCGGAATCCACGTTAAACTGTAGGTCCCTGTCTAATTAGACTACTAAAGTGTGCAAAAAATGACATTAAAGTGACAAACCAAATTGAAACAAATTGAAGGGTTGCCGAGTTTTCTTCCATGCGACATATAAATGTTGGTGTAATACAAGATCCATCGATTTACAAAAGAATAAAAAATGTGGAAATTTAAATGTTAATAAAAATTGATGCGATTGTCTTTATTTTCCAGATTCAAATATTTTTTCAAAAATTTGCATTACTTTTTATTTTTTTGTTTTTATTATATTTTTTTAAAAAATATTATTTTTTCGGTCGGCATTTTAAATTTATATTTTTTCTCTTAGATTCTCAAGTCTACTTTTAGAATAAATAAATCAAAATTTTTCATATATGTACTTACTTCATTACAAATTAGTTTTTTTTTTTTTTATTCGAACTCAAAATTGATAGATAAATCGTGTGATAGTTATTTCTGATAAATGATTGTGGTTAACGGACGGTTATGTTCATCTCGATCATCGGAATGTATCATCTGTCATCCTTTAATTTTTATTTATTTTTTTATTTTTGAATTGGTCTGATGTCTCTATGACGCATGTAATTTATAACTGCAGGAATTCATTTTCGAATTAAAATAGTAGAAATATCTCATTTCTTTCTTTTTTGTATTATTTATTCATAATTTCTCATTTAAAATATTGCGATATAAAAACCAAAATTTGCATTTGTGTATCTTAGATTGTATGGCAAATTTTAATTAATTTTTTCAGGCGAAATACTCACATCAGTTTAATTAGTTAAAGTATAATTTAATTTAAATCAATATTAATTCGAGTTAATAATACATGATTTGCATTTTAATCATCATTTCAAACATAAGTGATGTTTTTATTATTAATTTGTTGGTAACAATATGCCTCGTCTTAGATGTACTGTTTGGGTTGTTGTTTATATATAAAGGGAAGGATTTGTGTTTATATTTCCTGAAATTCAAAACTATATAACAGAAGAATATTTTTACTTGATTTCATTTTTTTATCTGGTGCGTAGCCAAAATTAACCAAAACATACTTATTTGTTGTTTTTCAATTAAATAAAAGCCTTATTTTTTATTATTTAATTGCGTTTTCAAATATATATAATAGAACATTTGAAGCGGACAAAATAATATTCAAAACAAAAACACAATCTCAAAAACTTGTTCTTTTAAATTCAAAGGGATTTTAAAACGATCGTGAATTTTTTTTTTCTTAATTCCATTCTCTCAAATGCTTACGGATTATTTATTAATTAAATTTAAAAAATAAAAATACACACTACTTATGAATATATATGAATCCCAAAGGTGAATAAGAATTCGCAATCGAGCTTAAAATTATAAGAAATAATAACGAATTTAAAAATTATAACACTTTAAAGAATATTTTTCCCTAAAAATTATTTGAATTTATTTATTAATTATTTTTTTATTTATTTTATTTAATTATTTGATTTTGTATTGGATTTTGTTAAAGTAGTTTATTTTTCTTATCTGGTGCGTTCCCAAAATTAACAAAAACATACTTATTTGGTGTTTTTCAATTAAATAAAAAAAACCTTACTTTTTATTGTTTAATTGCGTTTTCAAGCCCTTTAATTCAGAAATTGTTTGCAAAATTACGAATGCAAATTGAGGTTATATCTCGATTGCGAATTATTATTTACCTATGTGGTTCATATATTTTCGTAAGTAATATATTTTTTATTCTTAAATTTAATTGATAAATAATTCGTAAGCATTTGAGGGAATGGAATTAAGAAAATTTCACGGTCGTTTTAAAATCCCTTTGTAATTAAAAGAGTGAGTTTTTGTTTTTAATATTATTTTGTTCCTTTCAAATGTTCTATTATAAGTAATTAAAATTTATTCTTTCTTTCTAAATTTCTTTTTATTTATATACAATTTTACTTTGTCATAAGGAAATTAATTAAATATTTTTGTTTGTTATTTCTGTTGTTAATCTTTTGATACAGCTTTCATTATTTTGTAATGGATAGAAGAAAGACCTGTTCTTTTGTTATATATAAAATTGTATATAAGAAAAGAACAGGTTCTGTTATGTAACAGAAAGCTTTTTATAACGGAACGTTCTGTTATAAAAAATCACATGTACATTTTATTAGGAGGAATTTGTTACGAGATTTAATTTAATTTTATAAAAATTTTTAATTATTGAAAAATGTGGATTATTTAAAATATTGATTAATACGTAGCAATTTACATTAAAAACAAACTGTTACTATTTTCATATGTAACATTTTTTGGATTTTTGCCTGTCGTCTATTTATTTTCTTTAAATTCCCTTTTTAAAAATTTTTTATATATATTTTGTGTTATTAATTTATTAAAAAGCACAAATCCCGTTAGTTAAGGATTATATTAGTCTTTATATTGTCTTTAATTATGAAATTTTATGTTGTTATGTTGAGCATATATTTTCTCAGCTTTTGAGCTTTTTGATGATATTTTTTAATTAAATTTTCCAAAATCAAAAATAAATCATTTCACTGGTCTAGAATGGAATAAATCAGTTGGTCTAGAATGGAATAAACCTTTATTACATTATTGCTTAATATATTATAAATTAATTTCAAGTTAGAATCATAAGTTTTAAAACGAGAAAAAAATAAGCTATCAACTATTATTTACCTTCGTATGAATTTTTGCACGAATCAAGTTTGTTAACAAAAACTCATTGATTCTTGAAATTCACATATTTAAATATAAAATATCTTTTTTTTTTTCATTTCTGGCAAAACCGCAATTGTAGTTTAAAATACATAAAAGGAAATTAAAAACATCTAACAGAACAAATAAAAATTAAAGACATTAAAAAATTAATTCATATAAAAATATAAAAATTATATCATTACTCCCCCAATTTTGGCCAGATATCTAAATTCATCGAACCCAAGAGAGTTGAGAAATAAAAAAAGAGAAGAATTAAAAATGGCTACCTTAATCCTTATAGATAATAATAGCTTCTAAGTACTTCATTCTGTCAACCCTCCTGCAGAAACATAAAATATGATATGGTAAACTTAAGTATTTCCGAAAGCGTTAATATCCATGAAAGAAAAAAAAACCTTAAGACTTAATGAATGTATTCTCAGTACTAAAAAGAACATTAAATTATAAAAAAAAAAAAAAAAAACAAGTTTCAGGTTTCTTAGCAATGACAAATTACCTTTTTTGGCTTCAAAACACGTAGTGACACTTAGTATCTTCTTACAGTAGCAACAAGTACCATCTTGGCGACGCATAACGTGTGGTGTTCTCTATTTCTGCGTTATGTACACTTTCAGTAAATTATACATGCATAGAATTATGAATTATGAGTAAGCAATAAACGTGTTTCTTTCCCTTATAGGCAATTATTAGTATGGATCACCTTTACGTAAATTTAAACTATTACTGAAAGTTTGAAAGAAAAAAACATTTGATTGTTTTATATTATATTGAATGTCTAGTATTTATTATTTCCATTACAAATTTGAGTTTAAATTGTTTCCTGAATCGAATATGACAAGGATATTTAAAATTATTATTAAAAAAAAAACAAGTACCATCTTGGCGACACATACTTGTTTCCTTTCTTTTCTTATATTTAAAATTATTATTAAAAAAACAAGTTTCAGGTTTCCTAGCAATGACAAATTATCTTCTTTGGCTTCAAAACACGTAGTGACACTTAGTATCTTCTTACAGTAACAAGTACTAACTTGGCAACATATAACGTGGTGGTGTTCTCTATTTCTGCGTTATATACATGGTCCGCGTTATATACATTTTCAGTAAACTATACATGTATAGAATTTTGAATTCTGAGTAAAGAATAAATTTGTTTCTTAATATGTACTGTTATTAGTATACATCACCTTTACGTAATACTGAAAGTTTTGAAAAAAAATAGTTGATAGTTTTATAGTATGCAGGGTGTCCATTATTTATTATTTCCATCACTTAGTTTAAAAAAAAATGTGAGTTAAATTGTTTCCTAGATTTAATACGACAATGATATCTAAAATTACTTTTCCAATAAGTCATTTTAATTTTTCTTTAAAAGCAGGGTAATCTTATTTAGCTTAACCTCTATTCTTGAAGGGAGAAAAATTAATTTATTCATGGATTTGGCAAATGAAAATTTAATGGAAAAGCAGATTTTTTTTATATCAACAAACTTTCATTTTTTAAGTTATAAATAAATTTATACAACAACATTTGCAAAATAAATTATTCTGTGAAACATTATTAAAATATATAAAATAGAATAGTTAAAATTATTTAATTCAATTATAGGACAATGCAATAGAATACATTTGTAAAATTATTTCATAAAATTTTTTTCTTCATAGTAGTAATCTTTTTCATTCAATAGTTTTAATAGTTTACAATGTACCGTTACGCAATACATAAATAAAATGGTCTGCTTTAAATATATATATATATATATATATATATATATATATATATATATATATACAAGCTTTATAGCATTAAAATATGGGCTTTCTTATTAAGCTTCTTCGCAATAACTGAATTTAAAAATGCTTATCTTATTTTTCTACGAAATAAAAATATAATATTTTTTTTAGAACGGAAAATAGTTTTCTTTATTTATCGCTAATTTATGCATTTATTTTCCTTTTAGTTTGTCTTAAAATGATTCTTATCAAAGTTAAGTTGGCAACCACAAAAATTGTTTCTAATAATAAAGCTGCAGAGTATTGTTTGTTTTAAATATATCTTTTATTGGAGAAATATGTATCAAAATGTATACATTATTTATCAATATATATTATCAATATATATATATATATATATGTATATATATATATATAACAATCGCAAAATTTGTTACCTTACAAAAATATTAAATATTCTTTTGAACATATGATAAATTATACATATAAGATTTTCTTATGATAAAAGAAGCAAATGTAATTATCTTTCAAAAGAAAGATTGTTCTATTTCCGAAGCAAATTGTTTATTTGTAATATATTAATTTATTATTCCAAACCCCTGGCAAACACAAGTATTGAAATTAGTTTTACATATAAATGTTTAATTGGATGAATAAAACTATTTATACATCGTTTGAAAAAGGTAATGTAATTAAATTATGTAATGTAACTATAAAATAAAAACTGAAATTGAATTTGCTTCAAATCTTTAGGTATTTAAGGTCTCTTTTTATGCTGTGGATGCATTCTATGCTATAGCTCATGTGAAAAATTATTGCATAAAAAACTTTACTTATATTAAAAATTAGGGCTATGTTCCGTAATTTTCTTAAAATAACATAAAAACCAAAATAACAAGTTTAGCTATTTATTAAAATAAAAATTACCAATCTAACATGATACATTATGATACAACCTACGAGATAAATGATATATGAATAAATTGCTTTTAAAATAAATAAATAAATTCATACGTATCTTTCAAAAGAATAAGGCCTTCCTTTTCCCAAATGTCTCGATACTAGTAAATTTAACCTTTATTTAACTATTTTCTCAGTGTAACGCAAGTAAACAAAGACACCAGCAGTCCCTTAGAAATCAATGGGATAGTGGCTAAGAATTTTGCTGAAGTATACATCCGTCACGTGACGAGCATCTTGACTTCAAACTTTCAGCATCTATGCATTCTCTATTATATTAGTACTCTACGATACAGATATAGGGTTTTAAAGTTGTATATTAATGGCCCGTTCAGGATTGGGATCATTTCCAAAAAAAAATGATTTTTTAATTTATTGCAATGTTGATTACCTTCTCGAAATAATTTCGCAATTATCATCGCATTCTGGACCCGCATCTACATCTATTAAGAAATTTTTGATGAAATAAAACCTAATAACTTCAAATCACAAATAAATAATCCATATCATATGAGACTTTATAATATTTAATTTAGCGTTTTTCATGTTCTAGTAACAAATCAGTTGATGTCACTGCAATTTAATATACCTGATTTCTTTTATGAAGATATACTTTGATATACATTATAAGAAAATTTAAGTAATATTAAGAAGTAATATTTGAGCTCAAAACGAATTTGATATATTATAAGTAAAATATTAAGAAGTAATAAAAAGCGAATTTGTTATTATAAGTAAAAATAAAGTTAAAATGTAGAGTCTTTTTATAGTACTTTTGATTTAATAAAGAATTTATGTCATTAAAACAAATTGAATTACTTGTAAAATCTATGAGGAAAATCTGTATATGTTAATAAACACTTTAAAAATGATGAACTGTCATTTTACTTTAATTCACCAAATATTAATTAAAATAATTGTAAGAGTGGTAAATCAAAGTAAGAAATTAACCTTAATAAGTTGTTTAAGTATATGAAATAAAATAAATTGCAATTAATGAATTATTCATAACAATATAAATTACAAACATTAAAATATATCTATTTGATTCATGGTAATAATATATATTGATTGATCTTCATTAAAAACCTAATGAATTTTTTCAAAAGTATGACACAGTTAAGAAAATATACAAGTTTAATTAAATTACTCTGAACAAGAATATAAAAAATGATACTTTCTATACATATACTGTCTATATATTTTCATCCATTACAAAAAAAGTTATTTTCCACCCTTTTTTTTTCTTCAGTTCAGTGTTCAGACAAAAAACAGCTTTAACTGGAAACTCTTTCGTAACGGATAACAATTTCAAAACGACGCAGCAGAATCTGTATAGAACTTCAGTTTTACACTCCAAAAATCCAATAAAAAAAAAAAAAAAAAAGGGAGGAACATCAAAAATAAAAAAAAAAGTAATGCGCTTAACAATGCTCCCCTCCACTAACTGGGTCTTATCCATGCTCAATATCCGAAATCCTGGGGCGGATAGTAATTCATTGCAGGCCAAAGAATCATCTCCTTGTCAAAAGCATGGAAGATGGATATCGGATATTTGAATGAGGATAAATCGTTGGACTTTGAAGTCACGATACTTTCTTGAACATGAGAAAAGGGTTTTTTAAGTCGACCTAGACTGGTAATGACCATTTATCATATTTCTTGTTGCAAGGAAGAAAAACATTTGTTTCTGTTGGGGAACTTCTGCCCTTCTATTTATTAGTTTGTGTCATTTCGAAACTTGATTCAACTGGGGAGGATACTTTTATGCCTGAGTAATGAAGAAATAACACGTCTACATTTTTGTCATTTGTAATGACGATCGAGGATCGTGACAAACGAAGCAAATTTTTCATTGGATCCCCTGAACAACAAAACTAAAGTATCCAAGTCAATCGATACAGGAATGCATTTCTAGGTTGTGCTCTATGTCATTGTATCTTTTCTTCGGATGCATGAAATGAAAATTAAATTTTTTCCCTCTAAGTTAGTTTATGCATTATTTTTTGTTTAATGTTTTTGTATGTATGTGCTACATTTTATGAATTGATTAAATGACTCGGTTTGCTTTTAATCTGGAAATACATTGTTTTCTTTTAAACTTGACATAAAAATTTTAATTAAATGAAAGTTTCACGAAATTGTTCAAATACATAATTACGACTGCGACTTTTATGACTGCGAGTTTGGTGTAACATTTTGAATCAAATTTATTTTTGAAATAAGAGTAAAACTTAAAATGTACATAAGGATTAATAATTATGCATTATGTTGTACCTTTTGTGTAGAATAAATATAAACAATACTTTTAAATATGAGATAAAAGTTTTCCGGTTTATCAAATCTACCTACATAGAACTCAATATAAATTACTATAATTATTACTATGAAATATTAGCACACCTGTTAATGTAAATAGATCGCTGTGAATAATATTGTAAGACACATTAGGATAAATAATATTTTATATGCATTCTAATTACACTTAAGATAAAAGGCATAATTTATTTAATTATATACATATCCTACACCCTACACACATTTATGCTATCAATTGCATTACAAAACTTGTTGTCTCTGACATTAACCTAGGATGTAACGTTAAATAGGTGTTAAACTCGAAAATATCCTTAAGTAAGGTGGCAATAGTTTCATTGACATATCATTAAATTGTAATCAATTCTCTTTATGCTACTGTATATTCATACTTATATATAAATGATAGTCTAATTACACATACAACCTATTCAGTTTGAGAAGAAATATCATTTATTTGTCAAAATTAATACTATTATTAAGACAATCTTCGAATGAAATCGTTATTTAATATACTTAACTATCTATAATTTTATGTTCTGTTGACTGGGTAGTTTGTCACCAAGAATATGTATTTCTTTTTAATGATTTTAAGCGTAGATGTATAAATCCGCTTTTTTTTTTTCCTTCAGGAATATATTTTGATTTATTTTTCTCATTAAAAAATAATATATAATGGTTTTCCTGTCAGTTTTAAATGTATTCTATGGTATTAAACTGCAATTAAGTTTTATACTGATCAATTTCCGCAAAGATGTATATGGATTCAATCTAAAATATAATCAATTAAATTCAATCTAAAAATAAAATACAAATCAGTCTCTAAAGGTGTATGTTCGATGCAAAATCTGTATACGTCGACAACGGCGTCAAATGCTATTAAGATGTAAATGGATTTCAATCCAAAATGTAATGAAATAAGGTACAATATAATAAAATATAATAATGATTTTAATCTAAAATATAATCAATATGAATATAAATAAAATATAATGCCAAGATGTAAAAGGATTTCATCTAAAATATAATCAATTTCTTTACGACTTCAGTCTCTAAAGAGGTATGCTCGGTGCAAAATCTGTATACGTCGACAACGGCGTCAAATGCTATTAAGATGTAAATGGATTTCAATCCAAAAATATAATCAAATCAAATTTAATGAAATAAGGTACAATATAATAAAATATAATCAAATAATGATTTTAATCTAAAATATAATCAATATGAATATAAATAAAATATAATGCCAAGATGTAAGCGGATTTCATCTAAAATATAATCAAATAATAATTTCAATCTAAAATAGAATCAATATAAATATAAATAAAATATAATGCTAAGATGTAAACGGATTTCATCTAAAAATATAATCAATTTCTTTACGACTTCAGTCTCTAAAGAGGTATGCTCGGTGCAAAATCTGTATTCGTCGACAACGGCGTCAAATGCTATTGAGACAACAATACAGAAGTTGGTTGACTGATCAAAGCTCGTGGACTCGTTGGTCAAATCGCTAGGAATTGAAGTCCCGAATATCTAACCGAGTGGAAAAAAAAGGTTCCCTATGAGGCCCTGTCTCGCTTAAATATCGCAGAAATATATTTCATCGTAAAAGTTGCCATAACTGCACCGTTCCTCGTTTGATGTCTCTCGTGTGTTTCAGACGAGTGTTCACAAGCAGAAATGTTTTGCTTAGCAATCTGTATTTTCGAGCCAGCTCCCATTATTCGCTTCGGCTAGCATACCTTTGGAATGCAAAGGCTTAATCATCTGGAAAGCTCCTATGATCATCTAAATACCAGACTCAACGATGCATCTCCATTCACCAATGGGAGATCTGGATAAAGGAATATTAGAATGTAAAATATGAGAATGGGAAGCACAATATGTTGCCAAACTATTGCCTTGTTTTCTGAGGGAAAAGAAATTGGAAATGTGTCTGGGTAGAAATATGTTGACTTGCAAATTTCTTGAGGGGAAAACGTTGCTTACAAGGAAGAATACCTTTATATATTATATTGAAAAGAGATATCAATGTCTTTTGAATCATTGTTTTTATTTTATTTATTGTGTAGTATCATTGCTTTTAATTCCAGAAACAACACGATTTATACTAAAGTGGAGAACTACATGTAAAATCCTAAAGTGATATTTGAAACCATAAATTTATTATTTAATTTGTAAATGGATTTTAGCAATTTATTTCAAATACATTAAATTAATTTCCTAGAAATAAAAAAAACTTAAAAGAGAGGAATTATTAGAAATAAAACTTTTCAAGTTAATTTTAATATCGTAAAAGCTTTTATATTCTTTTAGTTTTACATTGATTAAGCAAAATTTAGATGAGAAATTCTTGGTATAATTTATCAATTAAAGGATTATTACACTGACAATAATCAGTCATACTGTCTAATCCTTAGTTCCAATAATTTAGTTTTAATTTTCTTTACTATTCATGGTATGAACATGAAACTTAAATTTTGTACTCCAAGTGTAATTATAATCCTCTTTCAGGCTTAGGAATAGAAACGAAATTCATTTATAAACGGATAATGGAAGAACAAAGGAATTACACTTAAGATCTTCATACCAATCCTTTATATAAAATTAACTCCAGAGAATTAATTCGTTTTCTTGAAAATAGCTTGGTAACAAAATTCCTTATATCTTTGTTATCTCTGGAGATAAACATTGCTTAATTTAATCGGCTTAATACATGTTTGTGTTTTAACTAACGAAGGTTGTGCTTATAATTTTCTTAAATTACTATGATCATTCGGTCTTTGGTTGGCGGTTGTTTCTACTAAGCCCAGAGGATTCTTTGAATCGTGAGTTTTATGTTTTAAATGAATCTGTCATTAGTCTAGAATAGAAGCGAAAGAATACTTAACGATGTCACTTACTTTAACATCTACTCAAAGTTTGTCAGTGCATGTTATTATTTTTTCAAAATTCTGTTTATCGATTCATCAATGCTTGTCATTGCTTGAACTCAGTTATTTGAACTCAGTGATTAAATGCCGATGACTTCGTAGACAACATTTTGATTGTCATTCGATCGCAGATTCATATCTGTTCAAAAGGACATCTATGACAACTGTTTCTCACTTCTGTTTGACAGGTTTTTAATGATAATAATTTTTGAAATCCTATTAGCTTTTTCAAAAAGCTATATGCTTTATTAACAGAGAAGTTAGTTCAGAAAAGTTCATTTACCTTCCCATTTTGTTTTCATAAGTTTATTTGACAAATCAAGAAATAAAATTTCATTATTTTTTTTATAAACTAGCAAGATAATGAGGTTTAAATGTGGGGAAATACTTTGGATAGTTATTGTTTAAAACATTACATTAATAAAAAAAGAATTCAATTTTTAATTAAAAACTACTCACATTTTGTGCTTCTTTAAAAGCATTTAAAATAAATTAAATGTTTATTTATAGTAGTAGAGAGTGTATAAAGTACCAGTGGTATAGTAATAATGATAATTTAATGCTTTAGTCACTTTCAAAGTTACTAGTATAATTATATAGTTATCATTTTCAAAGTTAAAGTATTTTCATCAATCAAAATGATAAGTGTACATTTTTAATTAAAATTTTTTAATTGGAAACAGTTTTACTATTCAATAAAAACAACTTCATTGCATATTTATGCATATAAAATAAGTTGGTGATAATAAATTAAATAATAATATAAATATTCTTATTTGGTCAGAAATAAATCAATTCTGTCAAATATTTACTACATATTATAATTTCTCAACACTGAGTTTTATTTATTTCCTTTGCCTCAATTTACATTTAGCTTACTTTCATATGAAGGTCGCGAGATATTTTAGGAGAAATTGTGAATATTTAATTACACATAAATTATCATAACCTACATTATGACACTTAAACTATTTGTGCTACTCACCCAATGAATTACATCTTTATTATATATGCTAAATTGATTTCGAAATATAACCATGACTTTACGCACTTGCTTTCACTAAAAAAAAAAAAAAATTAGGCTTTTTATTTTGAAGTAAAAGAGTAACATTGTATTGAAATTCATAATTTTTTATACATAAATAATTACATAAAAATAATAATACATAAAAAAATTCATCAAATTTTAATACATAAAAATTCAAATATTAAACAATTCTTAGAATTCATCATAAAAAATATGTGCTATATACGTTTTTGCGAAAAATGGCATCTATCATATGTTTCCGAAGTTCGCCTTACTAATTTATTCCTTACGTACCGAAAGCGTAACATACACTCCCCATTGAAGAAATATAACAAAAACCTCATACTTATAGATCAAGTGATCTATCAAATAGGGCATTGAAACTGGAAGAATTCAGTTTCAAAACTGTCTCTCAAAAAGAAAAGGAGGATAAAAGCCCTGCTTCCTATCCGGCAGTTCAGGTCGGCATATTCGGAGGCCGCCCTATACTATAAATCCACTGTCAAGTGGGACAGGATAAAATGTGATCGATCGCTCAGCTGGTATATGGCCCCAAAACATCAGAGGACCGCTGACAAAGTAAAGAAACACGCATTCCTGATCTATCCTTTAAGTACAAGCAAATTCCTCATGCATCAATCAACAGCAGATTATTCTTGTGGTATTAAAGAGTAATTATTTAACTAACACGAATCACTATAAGGTTGCCCATAGGATAGAAACTATCGATTTTCTAACTTCTCATACAATAAATAGATTTTGGGTTCATATAGAGCAACAATATATAAGGATTCCATTGACAATTTTATTATGGACTATAAGGCTTTTGACCATGACAGCAGACAATATATTACAAAAATGTATTGGGTTCATTGAATCGTGATGATATAATAA
Source organism: Caerostris extrusa (assembly GCA_021605095.1). Lineage (NCBI taxonomy): Eukaryota > Metazoa > Arthropoda > Arachnida > Araneae > Araneidae > Caerostris > Caerostris extrusa. The sequence continues at coordinate 53,947 of BPLR01018352.1, read as the reverse complement.
AAAATAAAGAAATGTATAGAAAGTTTTTATGATTATTTGTGGTTGCAAAATATTTAAGAGAAGAAGTTTTTTTTCATATGATATCCTTAAAAATATGGAAATATGAATATTAGAAATATTAATATAACTTTTAAGGAAAATTAATTCAAGTACCTCTTTATTGTCTTGGTAGATTAATGCATTAGTGAAAAGAAAAACATTTGAGTTATGGCTATTTTGATAGAAAAGGACTTCATATGTAATTAATGTATTTAACTATGGCATCATCAAAAATTTCAGCAATGGCTTCTCTACACTCAAAAACAATACATTAAATGTATTTTTTTTTTTTGTTTTTTTTTTTTTTCATTTCCCCATATGACCTATTTCTCTTAAAGGGGTTTCTAGTAAAATGTTTTTTCCATAGAATGCAACACTAATATATTGAATTGTGTATTAAGTGTCCACCTATATAAAAAATACAATGTAAATTCTAATTTCAAAGTTTTGTGACATATTTTTTTTTTTGTATTTATAAAAATGGGTTTATCAAATTATTATTACTCAAATTGTTTTTAAACATATTAATTAATAGAAAAGTTTATCAATTCAAAGAAAATATCATATTTATTTCGCTAATTTTCCTTATCTAATTTCAGTTTTCATTGCCCGTAACTTCGCAAGGGCGTAAAGTAATGCTACAGAGAACAGGCTACAAATAAGAATAAATATATATTTTGCATAAACAAAGATTTTAAAAATACTTGTGTATATATATGAAAAAATCGTGATTTTTCGTTAAGATTGGTTCATTGGCTTAAAATAACATGCTTTTTTCATTGAATGTTTGACATAAAATTAATTTAATTAGCAAATGCAATGATATTTTCTTTGTTTTCACGTTAATATCGAGTTTTAACTTATTCATTATGATCTTTATTATTTTATTGTATTCATTGTACAAAAAATGCATTTTTCAATAAGTTATTTATTTATTCCGTACCATTTAAGACTGAATCAAAATCCATAAAATTTAAAGCTTAAAAAATTTTACGATGTTTAATTTATTATTTTTTCATTGATTCTTAAATTTATATGCTGCCAACATGTGCTAGAATTTTAATAATATAATTGGAAACTTTATTATCTAAGGAGTAAAAATTAAACTTGTAAGAAAAAAATAATTTTTTTCACTTTTTTCATTGTAATTTTATTTCATTGATAGGTAAACATTTGTTCTTTCCATTTTATGGAATAATTAATAAATAAATTGATATGAATTAAAATAGTTTTCTTATTTCTTTACTATACAAATAATGCTGTTAAATAATGAAATTAATTTTAGAATTAAAGAAATGAGAACGAAAATTTTTTAATAATCTCGTTTTTTTTTTCCCTCTTTCGCCATCATTATTTGTGCATGTAATGTTTTGGAATAATTTTAGAAAAATAAGCTAACTTGAAAGCATTAATTTTAAATTGTTTAATCATTTTTCATGTTTATTCTTAGCTCTAAAATGTGACAAGTATTCGAATAAGCCTATAGAATGTTATTAACTTTAAAAATTTACTTAAATAATTAATTTCAAAATTTACTTTGAAATGGAACATTTATTGTTTTACAGTATTAAAAATAATTACAAAAATAATTTTAAAAGATATATTATTATTTTTTACGAGGGAATGTTTTATGAATTTTATTTTGCATTTGTCAATAACTAGCTTAATAAAACAAATAATCTTTCCATCGTTGCTTTGAAATTATAAAAAATTAGTAGCAGATATATTAAGGCAATAATTCATGTAGATATATTATTGTATAAAGGATAATGTAGATATAATTTTATGGATAATAAAGATAATATGGATAATGCAGATATAATATGGTTAATAAGAATAATATGGATAATGTAGATATAATGTCGTGGATAATAAGAATAATATGGATAATGTAGATTTATTAAGGCAATAATTCATAATTTTATTTTAAGAAAAATCTTTTAATTAAAAAGGATATTGCTTCTTCTTAACTTCGATGCTGCTATGGTTCTTTTAAGCAAAGATAAATATATAAATAGTTGTTAAATCAGTAAAACTCCAATTATTTTAGTACATGCTATATCAAGTAACCTGACATATACATTGAATGAATACTAATGAGCCAGCGTATTCGATAAAGCATGTATCAAGGTTCTTTTCGAGTTCTAACCAACCCCAAACCTTTCCAATTTTAATAAATGATGTTTACACCTACGTGAAAGTATGTTCACTGTCGATATTTTGAACTACAGTATAAGTGATATATTACCCTTTTCCCACACTTTTAACATACGTATACCATACTGCTATCTGTAATCATGAATAATCATGCAATTGATAGATTTTATTTCATTCGAAGGATGAGGACAAGGTATCATCAAAATATATCGATGATTGAGCTATTGTTTTTGGAAAACACGACAAGATCCTTGATATGTCTTTTTTTTTTTTCTTCCTTTATGGAATTCCTTTGAAATGTAGGAGAATCGTCAATCTTTCCCTTGGGGTTTCTTCACACCATATAAACAACAGGGTTGTTAGTGCGAATTTTGTATATGATCCTTCTGGGCAGGATACACACCACCTTTCCGTCATTGTCAAGGGATCAGGAAGGACAAGTGCCTTGTCTAACCTAGTTGCAACGCTATCCTCCAACTTCAGTGACAGATCTATTTGCAACGAAACACTGAGAGGGCTATTTCAATTTCGTAGTATGTCATTGATTCACTACGGATGCCTCGGCTAGAATTCTTTGCTCATTTTTCCTTTCAAAAACACCAACGCTTCTTCTTTTTCTTTCTTTTCTTTTTTTTTGAGGTTGGATTTATTGGTGAGTTCTCTTTTCCCGGATAGGTCGTGGATCTTTCAGAGATAAAAAGATACGAGGATATCGTTTTGGATTTCGTTTTTGATACTTTTCGTATCAATAAATAAATATCTGCGGTTTGCTTTATTTTTCTCGAACAGAAGAGCCTCACGCTTTCATTTTCCTTTTTTTTTTTTTTTAGGGGTCGAAGACAGTTTCGTTTAAAAAAAAAAAAAGTATTGTTTCTGTTGGCACTGTAACGCATTTAGAAATTAGATAAAATCCAGATATAAGTGAAATACTATTCCGTCTAGCTTTCGCGCAATTTCATCCTTGGAATCAAGGTCTTTTAAATTAAGTTTACACCTTTTGAAATGTTATCTTTATGTTTTTGAAAGAAAACTCCTTTCAGTTTCCCAAATAAATGTTTCGGAGTTTGAAGATTTCTTATTTGCTGAAGTGGTACTTTTGTACATTTTTATCCTAAAAATATAATATTTGAGAATTTCATAAAAGTTTAAACAGGAAAATTATATTTGTTTTGTGTATGCGATCTGCAGAATAATAAATTATTAATTTTTACCATTTATCTAATTTTCTACTCTGAAAAAAATCAACCAACACTTTTTTTATTACTTTTCTATATATTGCTTCACTATGTAACTGAATCAGAATTTTCTTATTTATTTTAGAACAGTTAATATCTCTAAAGTATGATAACCAGGAAATATATTTTGAATATTATATATATTCCTATGATATGATTTTATTATGCTCATTGATTAAATCATTAATAATGATTCCTACTTTAAATACTTAATAAAAAAAATAAAGGAAAATGATTAAATAAATAAAAATGCAAAAAAATCATTATTCTTAGTTGATACTGATGCATTAGAAATAAAGTCTCGTAATGAATAATTAAAATTAAAATAACTTAATAACAGCAATAAAATAGTGATATTCATAAATAAAATAGTGGTGTTCATAAAAATTAGGATATCTATATTATTTGAGCTATATTATTCGTAGGTGTATTTGTGTGTTATATAATGCGCGATGCATATATCAGAAACAATTTTTCTCCGATATTATGAAAAATATTGAAACCAAACTAATTTTTATTATTTAATGTTTATTCGCCGTTTTCATTGAAAAATTAATTTATTTATTTTATAAATTCATATTTTGTTATATATGTATATATATATAATTTTCTTTTTTACTTATAATATTTACTAATATTTAATGAAAGATATGAATCTAAGGTTGTATATCTTAGTATTATTATAACGTTTATTAAACCCTTTTTTTTTACTATGGTGAAAACTTTCGGAAGATATATTTTATTGCTCACCCTTTTTTATACAATTATAGAAAATCAAAGGTTTCATCATTTTTTACTAATTGCATAGATTAGAATTAATGTAGATTTAATTGTATTTAATTAAATGAATGAACTTAAACATTAAATCATAGTTACAATCAGACAATATAATAAATATGTATCTTACAATATAGTATTTATTTTTATAATTCCTATCCTTTTTTTATTTTCATCATTAATTATTTTTGCAATATTTTTTATCCTTGATTGATATTCTATACATAATTGTCTTGTTAAAGCTAAAAAAGATTTCTTATGTCTGCCTTATGCATAGAAATCTGTACCGACAAAGTTGACAAAACATTGTTAAATTGATGCAAGGAGGTGCCACAATTTATTTGCACAATTTTACTTTAGTCTCCGAAAATATTACGATACTAGGCTTTCCTTGTAATTTATTACCAGTCAAGTAAGTGAGAAGTTCAGATAAGCTCTCAACATATTGTTAGTCGGTTTTAACACCCATTCTTGATTTGGATGTCAGTTGCTTATGCTAGGGCTGTGCTGCATTTTTATCAGCCTGATTTGCATAATTTGCACGCTGCTGAAACACGAACGCCAAACAACCTAAGAGTTTTCAATTGCTTAGTGTGGGAGAGAGCATTACTATGTAACATTAGGGAATCTTGTTTTTCCTGCCACGTTGTCGTTAACCTAAGGACATACTGCCTACTTGAAGAAGATGGCATTTAAAGCTCCCTCGTTTCTTTTAAGGTGTTCTTTGCTTGTTTATGAAAGATTTAAACGCGGTTTATCTTGTTTTCTTTGTTTACAGTTGAGGAATCTTCTTTTTACTGCCTTTATTTTATTTCAGAATTTTATAGATGCATGAAAGAAAAGAACAGCATACAATCACCGCCCATGCATTTAATATAACATTTAGATTTTAAAATATTGATTTACAATGTAGATTAACATATTAAAATGCAGAATTTACTATTATTATCTTTTTTTCTGCATGCCTGCATGAGATTGTTGAAAGCATTTTTCTAGTTTTAGTAGCGATCACAGTCAATGACATTTTGAAGTACAGATATACATATGCTTTCGTATTTCTCTCAGTTAAAATGTTAAAAGTTAATATACCGAATTTTTTTTTCCTTTAAATTTAGAGAAGAATGATGATAATAGTTAGAACATATGAGCAATTGAATCCCTATGTACTGGCACATTTGAGCTAGAGAAGCATACATATTTAAAAAGTTAGCCATGAAAAAGTAATAAACGTTCATATTTAGAGTCCATATTTTATATTTCAGTAACAAAACAATGCATTAAAAACTCGTATTGCAATACTTTATAACGATGTATGAAGAAGCTCGTATCTGAAACAGTTCAAAACGATGTATGAAGAAACTCATATTTGAAATAGTTCATAACTATGTATGAAGGAGCTCTTATCTGAAAAACAGTTCCTAACGATGTATGAAGAACTCGTATCTGCGACAGGTTATAAGTCAAGTTAAATCTGCACAGTTTTTAATTTTTCTCTTCACGTTTTTCTAAAACATCATTTAATCCGTTACAGTATTGTATTAGAGAAAATATTTGTACTACATTGTTCACGAATTTCTTTCTTTAGTTTGCTAACCGAATTTAAAAATGTTTTCAACGAAGTTTTTCGTTTTACCTTAAATGAAGATTTTATCGAACGCTTTTCAGAGAAGGAATTAATCTTAAAATAAAAGACAAAAGAAACGCTGGCATACAGGCATGATTTATCACGATTGTTTCTCTCCTCAGCGATAAAATGACAAATTGAAATGCAACCGAGAAAAAAAAAAAAAAAATTCAACACCTACGAATGAATGAAACTAAAGCTTCTCAATTTGATGGCAAACATTATTTCCCATCTAACAAAAACAGTTGCAATTTTTCTTCTGCCGTTGTCAGGGCCTAGCCTTTATCCATTGCTCGGAAGAACTGATGGGAAAATTTAGCTTGGGGAAAGATGGAGTAACAAAATCGTTGTCTATCAGTTTTTGACAGATCCGGTTGACATCGCGCTGGATAATAAAGAAGGAAGAAAAAGAAAAAGAAGAAGTCCTCTTTGAGAAAGAGAGAAAGACTTAATCTGATCCCAAAGGAGATGCCTTTTCTTATCCGAAACAAGCCCAAAAATGACGACTGAGATAAGACTCAAAGAAAAGTCTAGGCAAATATAGGTGATATGGCCCACTGAAAGTCTTCGTTCTGCCTGAAGCTAAAATCCCAAAAGGGTTGAGCTGATTATCTAGTGCCTTTCAACCGAATCTTGTGCTAAAAGGGAAGTTTACTTCCTAAACTTTTTATCTTTACTTTTTTAATCTTATCTTACAAAATATTATCAGTTACCGTTTTTTGAATATCTGCAAAAGAATAGACATAAAGCAGTATTATATGCTATATATTTACTAAACAATAAAAGCTAACTGTTCCAGCCAAATACAGTGATATGCATTGAAATTTTAGACATTAATTTTGAAAAAAACGTTAAGCCATTCTTTCAGTTAAATGTAAGTCAATTCTGTGAATATAATTAGAAATATGCCATTATGTATTCATGCTTCATATAAATTTAGACTGTTTGTATAAAAATAGAAAAAAAAACCATACATATTTGTTATATATCTGACTTTTTATTTCTAAATGTAGAAATTTCATTTAAAATCAAACTCTTTTAAATGTCTATTTCATACAGCATTTTTAAAATCCAAATAGAAGTGTTCAAATGTGTTATAATGTTTTATTAAATAAAGATTCACCAATGAAAATATACATTATTCAGAGCAAATATAGTTATAATTAAATATTTAAATTTTCAATATTTCAAATGCATGCATTATGTTAAAGCTTGATACTATGCAAAATTCGAAACAAAAATAATTTTATTTAGTCCACTCACTTTATTTATAATCCTGTTAAGTGAATTGTCCAGAATAATCCGAAATACTATTGAATAATTCCGAATACTATTTGCTTTTATGTATTAAATATATTTTGTTCGAAGAATTTCATAATTCAACAGTTAAAAATACAATAAAAAGCATGCACGAGGCTATCCGAACACTCTTTAATACAAAATTAATTAAATTTTTTTAGTATTTAGGATAGCACAATATACTCATAAATACACTTATATTACTATTGCGGAGCAATATATAATATAATTAACACTTTTAGTAGTATTTACATAATTACAGCCTTTATATAAAAGATATTTATTTATTATTTATTAGTTGTTTTCCTAATAAAATTTTAAAAAATCCCCTGAATTTGGATAAGATATATTTATTCTTATGTTTAACATCGCTAAGATTAATATAAATTAACTATTAAGAATAATATAACAAAGCATAAATTAAGAATATAAAAAACTATTTAGGCATTTTTTTAATAAATCTGTAAGAAATCACATCCTCTAAATTTCGTTTTGTCTTCTCCAAATCTTCCATTTAATAATAGTATACGTTATATTGAAATAACTGTATAATATGCCTTATAAAAATATATATTCTTATTTTTAATATCACTAATATTAACATTCAAATTAAGAATATAAATAAGTACTTCATTAATTTTTAATAAATCATCTAGAAATCCCATCCTCTAAATATCCTTTTGCCTTCTCCAAATCTTCCCATTTTATAAAGGGATGGCACAGATTGAAACAACGCTATAATATGCCTTCTAATATCTACCAAAAGATAAACAGGACCATTCCAGAGCAGCTTCACCTATGCCAAATAAATTCCTTTTGATCTAACGGCTTTCTTCGAAAAATTATCTGGGACAGATGCCATGCAGATATAGTCTCGGGTAATTCAATTAATTTATGGGCCATAGAGATCTTGAACTGGAGGCTTACTTGAAAGGAGATCTCCAGCTGCGAGGCGAGATATTGACATGAGAAGTCCTCCGCTATCCAGGTACGACGTCCATTTTTTTGTCCGGCCGCATTCTTTTCCGGTTGATTTGTTTTTGTTGGCTCAGCAATGTGATCGATTCTTTCCTGATGGATTTTTTTCCAAGAAATACGTCAGGGGTGTTTTTTAGAAGTAAACGAATTATTCTCAATGGGATTAAGTGTATCCTCCTTTTTCCGCCAATGATTATAACTTTTTCTTTCTTCTTTGTTCTTGTAACTTTCATAACCTTTATTTCGGACGAGGTTTAGTGGTTGCCTATAAAATTACATTGTTATTGCCTTTTTTTGTTTTGTTTTCTTGAAGGTTTATTCGTTTTAATTAATCGGTAGAGTTAATGCGAATGGCATTTAAAAGCAATTATATACTAAATTTATTTTAAACGATAATGACTTACTTTTTATCTCTGTTAATCCTATTGTTTATTTCTCGTAAAATATCGATGAACTTCTGTGGCTTATGGAGTTTTCTTGAACTCTTGGTAGCATACTATCGTGCCCGACTAGTGGCACAATTGAAATACGCAATATGAGTTTCGAATCCATTCGCAGCTTTATTGTAGTCACTGTTGTCAGAAACGAGGTTTGGTTTGATTTGTCGCTCTACGGTCATCTTGTGCACACGAAGGCTATACAGACCTGACCTACAGTTTAAAGTGGATTCCAAATCACTAATAAACATCCATGCCCCGTCAGGATTCAAACTGAAGCCTGTGATACCAAAGGCCAGAGAGCTAGCAACTTGGCCGTCAGGCCGCTTTAGAAACGAGGGAACCCGATGATTATTGTGACTATGTGTGTAAAGCATCTCGAATCGATAGTCAGTCTACCTGGTACGAGGATTTTAAATTTTCTTCCTTGCGACAAGCAAATGAGGAACAGTTCCCCTTTAAAATCCACCCAAAATGCACTGCCCTCCTATTAACACCACTTGGTGGGCTGTTCTGTGGTATACATGACGCCCACCAATGTTTCACACTCCCATTTCTAACTACTAGGAAGCTCTAGGTACAATCATGAGGTATGGGGAAAAAAGTATACTTTAGATATAAAAAATAAAAAATTAAAGATAATACTGGGGCTTAGATAACTTAAAAGTTATCTTTGTAATTTTATGTCATTTGTGATTAATAATAAAAAAAAACTGGACATTACTATTTTTATAGATTTTACTTAATACATATACATAAATTTTCATATGAGGGGAAAAAAGCAAACATGTTACTAAAAATTTGCTTTACAAAAACTGGATTCAGCGAATCAACAATAAAAGAAATAACTTGGTAGCAATATTTTGATAATGATACACTGTTTAAAATAAAATTGATTTTTCTTTTACGCTGCTCCATCTGAAAGAAAAAAACTGAATTTATTTAACATATAGAGTAGATATTTCATTTAAGAAAGATTTTCTACTGAAAAATGGAAATACGGGTTGTCATAACTGATTTTTTTCTATATACTATTACATTTGGCTTTATATGTCATGCCTTATAACCTATCCAATATATTTCAACAAACTCTATTCGAAGGGAGAATCAAATGCGCCGTTACGAATGTATTCCAAAAGTAGATCTATCTTCTTTCTCTTCAAACAAAATATGAAATCTTTTTTCTGATTTATGTAACCTTGTTTTACCACTGTTCTAACATTTCAAATATTTTTATTTATTAATTATATATGCTAGATAACAAAGGATAATAATAAAAGTTGGATGTTGTTTGTTATGTTTATTATTCGGAATTTGTAAACATAGTGTAAACTACTAAACATAGTAGAAATTTTGGATACTTATGACGTAAATAAAAGAGTTGACTGATCTGAAAGAAATGCAATAAACATCAAAAATACCAGGGCATGTTACATTTACATGACATTTATACATGCAACAAAATAACTGCTTTTTACTGTTTTAAATGTTGTTACTTATAAAAATCTTAAAATATTTAATGTTGTTCAATGTTCATTCGTTGTTTAATGTTTTAAATGTTGTTCTTATAAAAATCTTAAGTCATTAAAGTTTTGACTTATGTGAAGACTTAATTAATTTAAGCCTAAAACACAAAAGTTAGATTATATTATTATGTTATGTTATTATTAAGAATTTTTAAACATTGTATAATGAAATTTTGGATACTTATAACGTAAATAACAGAGTTGATTGATCTTAAAAAGTTTAATAAGCATAAAATATACCTGACATGTATTTTATACATGTAACAAAATAACTGTTTTTGAGTGTTTTAAATGTTCCTACTCATAAAATTTTAAAATATTAAAGTCATAAAAGTTTTTACTTCATATGTGAAGATTAATTAATTTAAGCATATAACACAAAGTTAGTTTATCAGTTTAAATATTTGCTCATTTTTTGCTGAAGAAATAATGTATCATAAATATGAGACATAATTTTATAATGAAAGATAAAATTTCTATGATCAGCTTTTGATTAGACATTTTTTCCCTTTATTAAGCGAAACATGTTAAGCAAATGTTTGTATTATTTATCATGGACCTTATATTTTACTGATATATTAAGAGTTGTTTTTTTTTTCCTATTTCTGTGCAAATGTATTTGTTTTAAAGCTGTTTTCGAACATTAAGGAATGTCAACATTAAAAAAATCATTTCATGAGGACACATTTGTTTTTGATAAAGTAAAATTTGTAATTATAGAAAAACAAATGATAAAGTTTATGATTTTAAATTAATTTTTCTTTTTGAATTCCGCTTTCGTTAAAAGGATGTTTATTTTTAATATCTGCTTTAAGAATTATGATGAAAAAAAAAAAAAACATTTCATTTTTTTTTCATTTGGTGTATAGAATTAATGCAAATCTTAATTAAAAGCTATTTTATAGTGAATTCATTTTTAACGATACTGTTATACTTTATCTTTGATTAACTAACTATTAATTTCTCGATAAAATATAAATGAACTTTTGTATTTTATGGAGTTTTTTTAACTCTATGTTGTATACTACCGGGCTCAAGCGAGAGTTGAGTATCTGGCGTGCAGATTAGGCTGAGTTTCGAATCTGCTTGCCGCATAGTTGCAGTCATTGCTCTCAGAAATGAGGTGACTTCTAAATCTATAGTGCCAATATGTAAAAATGTCTTGCACCGGTGGTCAGGGTGCCTGGGTGATGTCAGGTTACAAATGTGAAGGCAGTTACCCTTAAAAGTTCTTTCAGAAGGCAATACACCCTCCCTTCATCACCCGGTTGGTGGCGGTTCATAGGGTACATAAGTAATACAAAAATACCCACTGATGTTCAACCCCATAAAAATGTTTTAAATTGAAAGTACAAAATATATTTAAAAAGAAACCTAACTAACCTTGAGCATTTGACTTAACCTTAATGAATTCGTTAATTATGTAAGATAAAAAAATGTTGTATTTAATACAAATTAAAAGACATTAAATTGTTAGATTTATTTTGCAACTTTTTAAATATTGTGTCCTAAAATGCGCTCGAATCTCCGACATTTAGTTAAAACCTGATAAATTTAACAAAGGCAACTTAAGGTGCCATCGTTGTGTCGATAAAAACAAATACATATCGTTACTAGGTTATGCATTAAAATGTACACTTCTTCTTTGGGTCATATATGTATATCAGTATATATCACTGAATAAATTTTTATTCATTATTGAAAAATCGAATGCACTTTGAGTTATAAAATTTTAACAGCAGTTTTGCATTTGCCTATTAAAAATATAATCAAAAATTAAAAGAATTTTTAAATAGATGTGTTATATTAAATTATTTATTCGTTACCCAATTCAATTATCAATACCCAATAACTTACATCAATACACAATACACAATAAATGTTTTTCATCAGATTACATCAATACAAAATAAATTACATCAATACTTAATAAAAATACATCAACACACAATAAATTATTTACATCAATATACAATAAATTTAAATGAAATGAATAACATTTGTTAGTTAATATCCCTGTTTTTGGCAACTTTTCCTTAAAAACCGATTTATGAGCCGTAACAAGCATGTGAATCCGTGCTCTAAATTATGCCAATAACTAAATTTTTTACTATCCTAAGAAGGCCACAAGGCTTAATATACGAAATTAAAAGCTTTGTCAGACAAAGTACATAACACACATGCTTAATAAAAGTTTCAACTTCATTATTTATTTATTTAGTGTAAGAATACAGCTATCATTTTATTGTAATAAATTTCCTTTTTTGTTGTTATTTGGCAGCCAAAACATTTATTACTGGGATACATGAAGAGTTATTTAACCTTTAGATATTTATCCTCCAACACCGTCTACAAATATTGAATTACAGTTTCTAAAAATATGGAGGGTCCACTTGCACCTTTAGCACTGTTATCCATCCCCTGCTTTGCGCTAGGCCTCATTAAGAGATGTTTTTTATTGCCTAGTGTTTGGTTGTGGTTTTAGTCGTCTCATACAGTCAGTTGGTTGATTCTGAGTGAGTATATGCCACCATTAAGGGAATTAGGAGATTCCGCTCTGCACAAACGTAATTGCAATTAGCTAAAAGCTTTCAGACAGTGAGAGATTTTCAACATAGGTTTTACACTATCGAGCTAAAGAACAAAGGAATTACCAGAGGGTTGAAGCTGACCTCTCCCTAATGGTACCGTATTACCTAAAAGCGTCATTTCTTCATTAACGTCACCGTAGACCCTATAAAGCTCAGTGCTTAATTTTTATTTCGTAAGCTTAGTTAATACCATAAATATTGTAATAACGAACTTTTTCTCAAAGCACATTGCAAGAAAATCATGATGCCCATAGGATTGCTGCCCTAATGTTTTTTGTTCACTGCAGACAGAAAAAGGCTCAATATTTATTTTTTTATTTCGAAATTTTAGTTAATACCATAAGTATTGTAATAATGAAATATTTCCCATACCACATTTCAAGAAAATCATAATGCAGATACGATTGTTGTCCTAATGTTCTTTGCTCATCACAGGCAGCAAAAAGTTTCATAATTATTTATTTATTTAAAAAATTTTAGTTACCACAATAAATATTTCATAATGACCTGTTTATCAAAACACATTCTAAGAATATCGTAATATGCATATGTCATAATCAAAGTGAGTAGACAAAAAAAGATTTGAATGAAATATATGATCTAAAAATAAATCTAAAAATTTTTTTTTTTACTACATCCGGATGCTCAGCTATTCATTCACTGGATTTAAAATTTATTCATTTGCATATTTGATTACTATGTAATTACATAGGAAACTTTTTCAATCAGATGATTCTTTCTCTGGTTTTCTGTGTTTGTATTAAAGCTTAATAATTCATGCTTTTAATATTTATCTAAAATCGTAAATTTATGCTTCAAAGAAATTAATTTTGGAAAATATGTTGTTATGAAATATAAATATTGATGAATACTTTAATAATGAGTTGCTAATTTTTTTTTTAAATTCTTTTTAGGTGAGTTGAATTTGTTATTTTGATGGCATGATCCTATTATAGATTTTAAGGTAAGACTGAATTTTAAAGTTTTTTTTCTCTTTTAAATCAGCATTAATGCTATATGCTATTTAAGAAGAAATTTTTCAATGTAGTTAATGATTTGTTGCTGCTTCCTGAAAGTTATTAGAATTTATAAAAAGTGATACTTCTGCTTCTGAGATGCTATTAAATTAATATTTTCAAAACTGTATTTAAGGTTGTTTTAACATAATTGATAAATTGATTTCAGACATGAATAATTTTAAAAACAATTCAAAAATTTTCTTTTTTGGGTAAAGAACTCTTATTTAATGAATAAATAACAAGCTAACGAATTAATTTAATGTCAGGAGTGAAATTAATGCAGACATTTTTTTGTTTTTGGAAATGAATAAACATCTTAAATAATTTTTGTTATACTAATACTACATTCTGTGTTTATGACTCAAAATTGGTTTACCCTTTTAAACTAGTGTCAAGTTTCTTAAGGCTTTCCAGGAAGAGATACTACAGTACACATTGATTTTATGACAGTTTCTTAGATTAAATAAAAGGTCTTTTATACAATTTCCATTCTGCATTAACTTCCTTAAATTACATATTAAAACGTATTATTACGTATTACGTTACGTAAATTATTTAGTATTACAAAAATAGTAACGTTACATCTGTAAACTTTCATGTTCATATTTGAGTCCTGTATTTTTAAATAAAAGGTGAATGTTATCATAAATGACAAAGAAGCACAAATATTACAAAATTACAGATGGAATACTATTTACAGAATTTTTATATTTACTGATTACAAAACATAACTATCTTTATACAAAAAATTTTACATATATTAACAGCAAATGCATAAATCATTACTGAAATGTAGCTAACAATATTATACATTCTATTCCAAACAGCTGACTAAATGTACAAATTTAAGCATTGCTGATGTTATCCTTCTAAGTGAAATGAAATTTCTATCATTTCAAATTTTGCTACGTACATTTAAATTTATTTCGAATTACGAATAAAATCTTATTCTGCTAGTTCTTTTTTCTTTCACAGCCTTTAAATCCTTACAAATTCATTTATTATTATATGAACTTATTCCATTAAGTCATGATTGAAAAGATCATCCAATTATCTCATGATAAAAAAAGTTCTTAAAATGCATAACAAAAATAAAATGTGTTAAAATTATAGATGAATACATTTAAATAATCACTATTTATACATTTTTCATTGATGAGGTGTGGTAAAAAATCCTTACGATGATTTTGGTTTAGTCATTTTATCAATTCTACATTTGCGGGCATAGTCGTATTTGGGTTTCAATCTTTTAAATTGCCAAATTATTTTTAATCAATATACGATAAATCCTGCTGCGATTCATCATACATTATCCATTAAAAAAAGTAACCTTTACCATGTTGTTTAAATTATTCTACCCAACCCTTAACTGCAGATTCGACCGCTCATGGGCTAGACCGGGGCATAATTCGAGTACCCTGGTACGTGTCTATTACATTGAGTATGGGATAAGAGGGTCGAATTTTTTGAATCGATGGGGACTGCAGGTTACTTGAAGAGGAGGTGTTAGCAATTATCGGTTCCTCGCAGCTATCAGATGAAATAGCGAGGAGCATCCACTTAATTGCCTCTTCCAACCTAGTCGATAAAGTCGTTTCTTCCATCCCCCCTGTGTTTCAAACTTCCCGGATTACATAAAGGGCATTAATTTCTCGCTAAGCATCTCGATAAAAGGAACAATCATAATTTTAATGTAGTAGGCACGGGTTTTTTTTTTTTATCTTTATTTTCGTGTCTTTCTTCATTTGATGGTTTAATACGCATCTGGTTCGGGAAGATTGGCTTATAATTATGGATGAAGGTGAAAATTGCTTTTAGACATTTAAAGATACGTTTTAATGTTTGGTTTTTAATGCCAATATACTTTAAATCTTTTATTTTTCCATATACGGGCATTTTGACGTGAACGGGTTAAGCTTTTACATTGTAGGCATATTTTGATACCATAGTATGATAGGAGCACCTACAAAGGTGGCATATCAGGAGGTTGTACCTTCATATCCTCCTTTATTTCGTGTCTTCCTTGATTTGATGGTTTAATACCCATCTGGTTTGGGAAAGATTGGCTTATAATTAAGGGTGAAGGGGAAAATTGCTTTTAGACATTTAAAGATAGTTTTATTGTTTGGTTTTAAATGCCAATATCTTTTAAATCTTTTAATATTTATTATTATTTATTTTCCATATACGGGCATTTTGACTTCAGGTCATTTGCCATTGCAACGATAGAGACATAACAGATCCATGCTGTTTACTGTGCCAGGTCTGGCTTTTTACATTGAAAGCTACATTTTGACACCATAGTATGGTACGGGCGCCCACAAAAGTGGCATATCAGGAGGTTGTAGCTTCATATTCCCCTTTATTTCGTGTCTTTCTTGATTTGATAGTTTAATACGCATTTGGTTCTGGAAGATTGGTTTATAATTATAGATGAAGTTGAAAATTGCTTTTAGACATTTAAAGATGGTTTTATTGTTTGGTTTTAAATGCCAATATATTTTAAATATCTTGTTATTTTTCCATATACGGACATTTTGACTTCAGGCCATTTACCATTACAACATCAGAGACTTAACAGATCCAAGTTGTTCACTGTGCAAGGGTTAGGCTTTTATATTTCAGCCACATTTTGACACCATAGTATGGTACGAGCACCCACAAAGGAGGCATATCAAGAGGTTGTACCTTCATATTCTCCTTTATTTCGTGCCTTTCTTGATTTGATGGTTTAATACACATCTGATTCGGGAAGATTGGCTTATAATTATGGATGAATGGGAAAATTGCTTTTAGACATTTAAAGATAGTTTTATTGTTTGGCTTTGATTGCCAATATATTTTAAATCTCTTAAAATTTTGTTATTTTTCTATATATTGGCATTCTGACTTGAGGTCATTTGCCATTACAACGACAGAGATGTAGCAGATTCATGTTGTTCACCGTGAAAGGGTTTGGCTTCTACATTGCAGAGTGGCCTGATGACCAATTGGCTAATGCTCTGTCTTTTTGATATCATGGGCTTCAGATTCGAATCCTTTTTGTGGTATGGATGTTTGTTAGTGACTCGGATTCTACGTTAAACTGTAGGTCGCGGTCTAGTTAGCCCAATGTGTGCAAAAAATTACCGTAGGATGATAAATCAAACTAATCTACATTGCAGCCACATTTTGGCACCATAATGTGGTACGAGCACCCACAAAGGTGGCATATCAGGAGTTAGTACTTTCCTCTCCTCCTCCTTGAGGGCAACTCTCAACTTACGGATTTATCGTGTCCATCCTTAGAATTGATACAGAAGCTTTCAATTCGTCATCACTTTTCGGTTTTGGAACAAGCTATTTTATATTAGAAGACCAATACGCTATCCACCAGGTCTTACCTCCAACCCTTTTTAATATTTTAAGATAGTATATATGATTATTTTCATTTTGAATGTAAAGAAATACACAGTAACACAACCGAATATAATAATTTTCCTTTTGAAAAAAATATTCATTTTCATAAAAAAATGTCTGTCTGTATTTGTATGTCTTTATGTCTGTAATTTAAAAATATTTTTATAACTGCAATAAAACAAGCATTAAGTCTTAATTGCTTATTTTTAGTTTTAAAATGCCTTGAAAAACATTTAGTTCTGTCTCTTATTTCATATTTATTTCCTCCCTCCCTCAAAAAATTGATAATCACTGTAATTAACTACAATAATATATAGATATATGTCAAAGATAATTGTTCTTATCTTTATCTTAAAAAATGAACTCTCATTTAAAGGAAATATTTTACTGCAACATTTAATGAGGTTAGAAATTATTTTTTAATATCAAATAAAGTCGAATTTAAATTGTAAAACAAAACGGAATCGATTTACAAAATCATAATTATACTGTGCATTTCAAGAAATTATTCAATCTATTAGTCAAATTTATAATAAAATATAATAATTGCTAATAATTTTATTTAATTGTGTATCTGTATTTGAAAGTATTTATTCTTCTGTAGAGTCCATTTGGAAAAATTGTAATTTTTAGAACTTAATTTAAAAGTTGTGTTTATTTTTTTACCTGATAGATAAATAACTTCAAAGAATTAGGTATTATTAATTTTTACTTTTGATGTTTGATGCTTTTTATTTTCGATGATTTATATTCTTTTACTTCATATTTATTCCACTTTGATGTGATTAGCATTCCTAATTGGAGATACAGTAGTTTTTATGAATTAAATCTTTTTTCTCAGAACAATTTTTTATGTTTAATTTTCAGTTCTAATGATTGAGAATTTTTATTTTGAATGCTCTATGATGTTTTTCTTCTACTTTATGATTATTATAAGAAGCATTTTTGATTCAAATAAAACAGCTTATAAGTATTAACTTCTTTTGAGAAACATTAAGTCTCGTTAAAAATTGTCGTTAATTTTTTGAAAAAATATTAAGTATCGTTAAGAAAACATTTAAGTATCTTCAAACATGAATATTTAAATTTTTGATGTTCTTCATCATTCTACAATTTTTTTGATGTATTGATTGTCACAAACAATTTTGATTGAAGATAAAAATTGATATTCATTTAATCTTTTTTTAATAACTAAATTTCTTTAATGTTCATTTAGTAAACAATAATTTGAAATATTATTCTAGAAGATATTGTTTGAATTAATCATTCTAGAGTATTACTTTATACCAAAGAAACGTCGCCTGAAATTCGTTCATGGTTTTATTTAAATATTTTTGAAAATTATTTTAATAAAATTTATAAATAAAATATGAGTTTCAACAAAAAAATCATTTTTTACTTGAATTTCGTTGAAGATACAAAATTGTATATGCGTTGAATATTTATCTAAAAATAAATATCTTTAATATTCATTTAGTAAACAATAATTTGAAATATTGTTCTACAAAAAATTGTTTGAATTAATCATTCTAGTGTATTACTCTATACCAAGGAAACGTTGCTTGAAATTCATTCATGTTTGTTTACATATTTTTGAAATTTATTTAAATAAAATATAAATTTCTTCAAAAAATCATTATTTATTTGTATTTAGTATTACTTCTACTTAATTACGTCTCATTTCATCTCCATGACAAAATTAAAAAAAACTTGAAAAGTTTACTAACATTTAGAAAATTATGTCTCTAAAGTTTAGTATTTTCTTTCTACTAGCAATTACTCTTTTACTTAAAATCTCGGCATAGAATTAAAACCGTTTTTTTATTAATTCAAAGAAAGAAAAAAATAATCCCAAACAAGTTTCCATTTCTTTTATTTTAAACTCCAGTCCGAAAAACGCGTTCACTTCAGAAACTTCAGTGCTTACTTCGTTTAGCTCTCCGCATTCAAGTGTGAGAAATGTTTTAATAACTTTTTTTTTTTTTCCCTTTCTTATTAGCCTTCATTTTTACGGACTTTTGTCAATAGGACTTTTCTTTAATACGTGGTGCCTAAGGATCTAAAAGAAAAAAGAAGAAATAAAAATAAAGAAATCCACATTCTTTTCAGTCCTCCTAGGACTTGAGATTCGTGTGAGAAGACACTGTGTTTCGACGTATTCACTTGAAGGACATCACGAGATGAAAAAGAACGAAATTCTAAGTGGGAAAAATTAACGTAACAACTTGTAAGGCAAAACAAAAACGACTTTTCTTTTGTTACGATTTCCTGTACCGACATCTCGCAACTAATGAGTAGAACTCCTCTGAAACTTAATAATAAAAGCCGCTACCATCAAATGCTGGGACATTTTGACAAGTGGAGCCTCATCATGTCGTTTCTATCTAGACAGAGATGAACGAGATCTTTGCATGATGCTTTGATGAATCACAACCCGGCCGCCTTATTCTTTTACTCGCTTTTCTTTTAGAAACTTAACTTCTTTTCACTATATTTTCTTCTTTCTTCTGTTATTTGATTATCACTAAGAAAAAAAAAAATCATTCATTTTAATTGAAGTGTATACTTTAGTTATAGGTTCAAGCATTATGGTAAAAATAGTCAGAGAGGAAAATAATAATTCCTGTGAGTTTTGTTAAAGATTTTTAAATTATTAAATCATTTTAAGCGGTGGATGTCTTATGTATTTTATATCTCAAAATATTATCATATTCATTTTGTTAAGTCCATTTTCTGCATTTTTCTTTGTTATAGAAAAATATTACTTTCAAACTGCATGTATTTATTAATTTCTTAATTTGATCTTTACTATAATACAAGTATCTTTAGTATGAAAATACAATGACCTTTAGTATGAAAAAAACAAGGATTTTTAGTATGAAAATACGATGATCTTTAGTATGAAAATACAAAATAAGAAACTTTTTAGCGATGGATGTCTTATGTATTTTATATCTCCAAATATTAACATATTTACTTTGTTAAATCCATTTTCTGCTTTTTTTACTTTAGTATAGGAAAAAATTATGGTTTTATAAAGAAAAATATTACTTTCAAACTGCATATATTTATTAATTTCTCAATTTGATCTTTAATATAATACAATTATCTTTAATATGAAAAATTCTAAAATAAAAAACTTTTTAGCGGTGGTTGTCTTATGTATTTTATATCACCAAATGTTTCATTTTTATTTGGTACGTCCATTTTATGCTTGTTTACTTTAATATAGAAAAAAAATATGGTTCTATAAAGAAAAATATTACTTTCAAACTCCATTTATTTATTAATTTCTCAATTTGCTCTTTAATATAATGCAAGTATCTTTAGTATGAAAATATAATGATATTTATAAAAATTCTAAAATAAAAAATATTTTTACTTAAATTTTCTTTCAAGCACAAGTAGTCAAAAGGAAAGAAAATAATTCCTCTAAATATTAAAAATATCCTTTTTGAAGCTTTTAAATTATTAAATAACTTAAGTGGGAAATATCATATGGGTTTTATATGTTTGTATATTGTATCTTTTTATTAAGAAAATTTTTTGTTTATGTTTTAGTATTATATTAATGTGGCGAAGAGGAATAAATGATAATATACACAACAATGTTACATATAAAATATTGTGTTTAAAGCTATTTTTTCTTGCTTTTCCTTACTAATATACTTACAATAAAAAGTATTCATTTTACTTTGAAGATTTATTTCATTTTTAACTTAAGTTTTGCACTTAACCATTAATTTTAGAAATAAAAAATAAAGAAAATAATTATTATAAACACACAAAAAGAGCCTCGTTAAGCTTTTAAATTATTACACTTTTATTAGTGGTGAAAATAACTCTTTCTTTACTTTTTATTTTATTTTATTTTCTCATTTTACATTTTTATTTTATGTAACGTTAGTATAAAAACAGTAAATTTTAATGTGTGCAAGCTTTCAAATGAATATGTGAAAAACCATTAAAGTATTAATTTATATTTGTAATGAAGAAATTTATTTCACATTAAAGTCTTGAAAATAAGTGTGACAAATTAATTATTATAATAAATTGTAATGACAGGCATGTTTACTTTTTTGCTACTTCCCTTCGCTGTGTTACTAATGTCGAATATGTTTATGCAGCTAAAAAAAAAATTTGCGGATGTTTTAAAAAATAATTTCTATTGCAAAAAAAAATATATATATATATATTATATATTCTCGCAATAAATATAATATTTATTTACGATTTTTTTTTTAACATAAATAGAATATATTCTTAAAATCTCATTTAGAAAGTATCCTTAAATATTTTCAGTTGTCTTTTACAACTATTATTAAAGATTTTTTATAACCTTTAGAAGGGAAAAATATTGGGTTAAACTCCTGACTAACTTAAAGAATAAAACAAATTATTTTTAAAGCACAAGTGAACTGAAAAACATATTTTGCTTTTAGTGATTTCAATAATTAACAAATTGATTTTCAATATAAACACAAATTGAAAGATTTTAACGAAAAACTAATGTTTTATCAAAATTGCGAAAAATAATAAATAGGTGTACTAATTTAGCAGGTAATATATGATGTTTTTTTTTTTATATAATTAAAATCAAAAACATTATAGCCCTATGTTGCAGAAGAAATTGTAAATAAAAATAATTTATCCATAAAAAAAAAAATATTTTCACTGTAATAAGCAATATAAATTTATCAAGGTATTCAACTGTTTCATCTATTTGGATAAAAAATTCTCAATAAATAATAGTTAAAATGAAAAAAAATATGTTTAAATAAAAAAACCTGGTATAAATAAGAGTCCTCTATCTTCCAAAACGTTTTCTGTCTTAAATCCCGAAGTGAAAAAGCAAAAGCTCTTTTCCCTACCATTCTTTTAACACCGTATTGGCATTTACATTCATTTTAGTGAGAAACTTGCAAGTTATCGTCGATGCTTACAACTCTTTTACATTACCTACATATACAATCCATGATTTCTTTTCGAAAACGCAATTTACGTAAATAGGGTGTCCTTCATTCCTTTATTCTTCGAATTTCTTTTTCATGTTCGATTTTTTTTCAATTTATTCTAAAGAAAGTTATTTTATAAAAGCAATGGAAATGCTTATGAAAAGTAAAAAAAAAAAAAAATTTCTAAATATAAATTTTAACAAGGGATTGAATCCATAGAAATTAAAAGCGACTGTATTTTATTTTTCGAAGAAAAGGTGGAACATTTTATTTTTAATGACCTCTAGTTATACACTGTGGCATGTCGAAGTTATTTATAGATAAAGTAATAAATTTAATTTTAAAGTAATTAATTTTGTTATAATAAATTTTTATAATTAATGATTATTTTTAGATTTACTAACAAAATCTTATTTTAATTCATGGAATTTAAAAGTCGGTAAAAATGGGGTAACAAAAATAAACTTAATATTTTTGCAAAGAAAGCTTTCGTGTTTTGTTAAGATTGCATATATTTAAAAGTCTTTTTTATAATTTTAATTAGTTTAAAAGCAAGATATATCTGTATCTGTATCTGTATCTATATCTATATCTGTATCTACATCTATATCTATATATTTATCGAGAGATATATTCTTGCTTTAAAACTAGTTAAAGTTTATTTAAAAGTACATAAATATTTATATAGATACAAGATATTTTTAACCATAACTATAAATAACTTTATCATTAAATTTTCTCAGAGCTATATTTAAGACAGAATTCATTGCCTTTTTAATTTTACGTTAAAATTAATTAAAACTACTTAGGGAATCCTTTTTATTATTCTCAGCTTATGTATGTATTCTCAACATAAATAAAACCATTTTTTTTTTAATGTATGCAGATGAAGTTATTAATGAAATATTATATATCAGTTTATGGCAGACGCTATTTACGACAAGTAAGTAAAGAAATCAATTCTCAACTGTAATTAATAAAACGTATTTTACATCTTTTTATATGACAATCATTTACATAAGCTTTCTGCATTTAATATGCGCATTTTTCATAGTAATTCCACGAGAATTCATTAAATTTTAACGAGGAAAACGACGTGCATTAAAAACTCAATAGATTTCTATCGCAACAGCTACTGATAACTGCAAAGCCATTTCGAAAAAGCATTTCGAAAAATTTGTTTTTAATATTTTTAAGACATGTTATTAACTTGCCATCTAATGGTCCGTCAAATTGATTCGGGATTTTTTTTTCCATGTCTCTTTCATTTTCACCAACAGCCTTTTTACTTCTTTCAATCTGCGGGACCACTTTTGTTTACGAATGATTGACAGTTCAAATTGAGCTCGGTACCTTGCCATTGGTAGGGTGGTGACTGTTCAATTGCAGAAAAAGTTTCTTCATTGTGCTTTGGCAATTTTTTTTTTTTTTCCCTATTTTACTTTTTGGTCTGGTACATTTTTTAACTTTTCAATTCTTTTATGCTTCGAGGTTGATGTTTATATGAACTTGGAAGAAAAAAAAAAAGAAAGCGGGGAGAAATCCTCCTTTGACACGAAGTGTTTGAAGGTTGCAAAAAGCAATCTTCGAATTTCTGTTTCAACTTAGAACTGTTTTCTGTTAACTTTGGAGAAATGTCACCCGGCGTTTCACGGCAGCTGTAATTTTCTCTGAACAAAGGAAATCTTGGCTTCTTTTCCTGTGATCAGTAGGAGCCGTTTCAATGGATGTTCCTCCTAGTGATTTCACAAAGCGTAACAGTAGTGAACTGGGAGAAACTTGCAATTTTTTTTTTTCTCTTTTAAGATCCTTGGCACCTATTTTCAAGATGGATTCAGCTTCTCAATAGCCTTCAGTGATTTCTTTAGCACAAAGCGAAAATTCCTGGAACATGTCAAAGAAATTTAAAGACATTCCTTTTCTACCTTAAAGAAAATTAAATTGCACAGCAAAGAGTGTTTTTATAGAGAGTCAATTCATCCATCATGTTGTTTCACTCATTTCATTTCACCTGTCTAATAAACTGTTTCGTGGGATCAAGGATAAATCCAATATCTGTTAGAGGGTATAAAACAATTTCTTTCAGCTGTCGATGGTTTAAAGCTTTTGATTTGTTAATATAAAAGGCGATTGAAACTTGTTACTTGTAATCAAGAAGAGCAAGATTTATAATTAATCACACTATATAAACGAAAATCAGTCATCAAACTTCTGAAAATGTTGAAATTAAATACACATGAATGATTTATATTTTGCTGAATAAAATAGGAATATTAATAGATAAGTAGAAAAGAAGAATACTGTTGCATTCTTAAACGGTGATTCTCATGTTCTGTTAAAGAAAACATGCTTAAAATAAATATCTATCTGCAATATAATGTGTATGATTTTTATAGTATTTATAAATTTTCAGATTCTTGTATTATATTTGAAGTATTGTATCGTATATTATCATGCATTATATTATTTTATGAAATCGAAATTTTGAATTTCTGAAGAAGGTTGAAGGGAAAATATTGCAGATATCTATTTTACCATAGGCATAGAAGTATTCTGTATACTAAATGAATGTAAAAATAATACTGAATCAATACTTATTATTTCCCTTACATAAGAAAATTTCAGTAATAATCATACGGATTTTAAAAGAACATTTTCTATAACCATTGAATTCCCTAAATTTCCTTTTAAAAATACTGAATCGTTAAATAAAAATTTAAACGAATAAATTAAATACGAAATTCAAATTTTATTTTACGATTATTTTTCAACAGAAATCATTTGATTTAAAATAAAATTATGTATGTATATACAAATTTATATTAATAATTTACTGTGCATTTATTCAGCTCTATACAAAGTATTCTGGTAAATCTTTTTAACATTATTTTAGTTTAATTTTATAACGAAATATTTCTAATTATCTATGCAATCTTTCTATGCAACCAAAAAGATTTTATTTGATGAAAAAATTATCATAATGATGTCTCCCGTCAATTATAAAAAAAAATTAGAAAATCTCCTCTTTGAAAAAAAAACTAAAAGACCTACATATAATCTTCAAAGAACCATTCTTCTTTACCATTCTGAATCGAATCAGATAGAGAAATATAATACACAACTAAGTTATACAGTTCATTAAATAAAAATTTATTAAATTAAACACAGAATGAGTATCAAAATATGGTTGAAATATACATGTTCTTTTCACAGACTTGGCATGAAAGAATAAAGCTGAAAGGATTTGGGAACAATAACATTTTTTCATAGTTACATACTTCATTATATGCATTTATAAATTGGTTAGAGCTGAAATATATTTGAATGAGAAATAATGATCAGTGTCTGGATAACAATTGCATTTGGATATGCAATTTTGAAGATTGAGCAATAAAGACTCCTAAACCATTTTATTTGTCTCGTTATAAAGAAAATCAAACAACTGTTCTAGATACTTTTCTTATAAAATGTTTATTATATATTTAGGAACCATTTTTCAGACACTAAGAATTACATAACTATTAATAAAAAGAGTTCAGTTAAAATGCTTTTAATCCTAGTTTTTATTGTTACATTTTGTAATTTGAGCCATTCTCATGTGAATTGATGAGAAAAGAACAAAGGTCTTTTAGCGTCCAATACGTTAAATAATACATGCAATGAATAATACATTTTAAACTATCAAAATACATTTTGTATGAATTTAAATATAAATGTAATTTCAAAATGTTTTTGTATGTATTAAAATAGCATCGTTCATTTATCTTAATAAAAAAGCCCCTCTTAAATACATTCTGCAATATTAAATGTACATTATTTATTCATTTCACTTTATAGATATTTAAAAATATTAGAAAAAAGCTTAAGGAAACCTTTCCTGAATATCTTATTATATCCTGATAATAAAAATATCTAATGATTTTTTTAATGTCCTAAAATATACTTTATTTTGTAAATAAAATATAAAATTTACCTGATACGTTTTTTTGTAAGTAAAATATAAATTTATCTGATGTATAATTTTTTATGTAAAATTTATTTGATAAATGCTTCAATAACTTAATTTTATTTCTTTACTATTAGAGTTGTGAATATTATTTTTGTCATTAAAAATATTCTAAGATACACTCATGACTTTTCATAAGTAAACTTTTTTTAATAAATAGATTCAGATTAGGTATTTCAGAAATATTTTATAAAATTATAAATAAAATTTTAATAAGTAAATAAATAAACAAAATATTAATAAAAATTAAAAGAAGTATAAAATTATACAATATATAAAACATATTCAAATGCTTTTTAAGTAATTTGCATTTTATAGGTAATTAAAACTCTACCACAACGAAAGCCTTTTAAGAAATAACTTAACTTTTATCGATAATATTTTTCAGCATATCTAGTACAATAATGATAATTTCAAAATATTTTTTGAGCCCCAGATGTTAATTCATGCAAATATTATTATTTCTTATAAATAAAATTACACAATTTTTTACCTTGATACATTTCTATACATATAATATAATGTATACATTTCTATATATTTATAATGTAATGTATACATTTATAAACATATAATATAATGTATTTAACTTAATTATCCATTCAACATTATCTTTTAAACGAAATGTTTCCCCTAAGATAGAATTTTAATTTTCCCTTAATTTAAGAAACTGATAAATTATAATAATGTTATAGCTTCGCAATATTTTGACCATTAATTTTTCGCATATAGTTACATCAAATTTTGGGTAAGAAAAATTTGATACATTATTATGTTAAAATATCAAGTAAATTTAAATACAATTATTAAAAATGAAATGCACAGCATCAAATGTTTTTCATCAAAATTAAAGATGATAAAATTTTACATTCAAATAACGAAGAACTCTTCAATAATAAGATACAAAATTTTAACTGTATATATTTTTAATATTCAAAGCTTATTTATAACATAATTTTTGCATTACATTAAATCACGTGGCAGAATTATTTAAATATAGCAAAATACTGACTAACTATACAATTATAACTAACTATATTTAATGTTAAACTAATATAATACTGACTAACTATATGGTAATGTTATAGTTAGTTAGTAATGTTATAGTTAATAATCTGTTTATTTTAAGTTATGCATTCTAATTTGTGATAAAAAGTCAGATTTTAAAATATATCCTTCCACTTTTAATAGCAAACTTTTAAATTAATGTAATACACCACGCTTTCACCTTAAATATGTCTAGTGAATGAATATATGTAGTTTTCTACCCAAAAGCTATTTTGCGATGGAATTTCATGGGAAATAAATCAAAATTTTGAATGAAATTAATGATTCGAGTAAGAAAACAAAGAGATTATTTACATAATTATCCAAATTTCTCTGCTAAAATTATTTCTCCAAGGCATTTGTTCTTATCTTAAGTAGGAAAACTGCTTTAGCGTCAATTATTAATGATGAAAACAAAATGATTGCATATTTTTAAAATTCACGAGCGGATACCATGATTTAGGACATGACAGATGGAGATGTTTTATGTTCACATACATTTGTTCTTGCTGAGTAAGAAACTGAAATTCTACTCCTGAAATGAACACTAATTATTTAACTGTAAGTGAAAAATAAATGCTACTCACCACTTTCGTGTTAAATGTTGTGTCTATATTATTTCCTTTCACTTACGTTTTCGAATTTCAGTAATCATTTATTTAATAAAGATGTTCGCCATTAGACTATTATTATGCAAAGATATTAAATTACTTTACGTTACTTAATTGTGGAAATCACTTTTACCATAATATAATGATAAAAATTAATTGTTTTAGTGAAAAATAGCTTTAATTATCCAATTGGCTAAATAGCTTTAATTGTTAATTGGTTATGAATATATCTAAGGAAATCGTTTGTATAGTTTTAAGTTTATTTAATAAATCACGAATGTTAAAATTCTATGTTTTTAAAATTGTTTTATATAGTAATAAATTCATTTAAAATCACTTTTAAATAAAATTTTAAGACTTTTTAGTAATTAATTCAATTATAAAATTGAATTAATTGAAATTTAAATATGTTAATTCCTTTACAATTTTTTTACAATCAGAATGTTTTGAATAACGTCATGGCTGATTTTAATTCTTTTAAATTACTTTTTATGTTCTTAATCTAATGCAATACTTGTATTTAAATATCTTAAAGCATACTAGATGGTTGGATTCTTTCGAGATGTGGATTTTCACAACTTTTAAAACTGTTGGATAAGTTTAAAAATATTTCACCAGTATTTTATTACTTACTATAAGTAAAAATATAATTGTTCACAAATTTTTTGTATTAAATATATGTTTTAGTTTCATTTTTTCATTAATTTTTGGTCGAGTGGATTAGATGCTAGTGACTTCTAGCGCCTAGTTGACTAGTTGGCTTCTAGTGGCTAATTTTATTCAAAAACAACAGTAACTGTAGCATTTCATTGGTGACATTATTTTTTGTATATAATACTAAACTCATTTTACACAAGATCTATTTAAGTTTATATTTCAGCTGCGCAATTTTGTTTATTACTATCAATTTAAAATTATATCGTTAATTTTTCTTCGTAGGTTGTTTTTTTTATATTTAGAGGAAATATCAATTTAAACTGAGAAAAGTTACGTTCAATTTATAAAACATAAAATCAATATGAAATGCAACTTTTAAATTCAAAAGTTTAAAAAAATATTCAATCAAAATTAATCATCATTGACTGCAAAGAATAGAGTCAAACATTATAAATTTTCATTTAACTTTTACTTTTATAAAAATAGCCATCATTAAACAATGGACAATAAATTACTGTAAGACAGATATTTTTAATTAGAAAATAATTGTATTTTTTAAAGATAGTATTTATTGCATGGACACACAATTTAAGCATCTAGCAAATTATTAATCACACATATAATGTACAGATATTGTGGGCACAGAAATCTGTTGCTAAGATGACTTTGTCTTAGACAGCTTATTTTAAAACTTTTCACTGAAGATTTCATATTTAAATGCACTTTTTCCATAAATTGACCATAATTTATCAACTCTTTGACCGAGAGTTGACTTCTTTTTATTTTTGTTGAATAAATTTTCTCTCTTGGCACTTTTCAATTGAAAGTAGATAAATGACATGCCTGGAAGCACTTAAGATGAAGCTTCTAGCTTTAATGTTGTTTGTTTTGCCTTAGGAAATGCCTCTAAACTACCCCCAACTTTTATCCGAATTTCATCTTGAGATAGGATTACCAGGGGTTAGACCCTTATAATGATCCCAACATAGTGCATGTGATCTGAAGAAGCTGCTTTGTCCGCGTGAATCTCCAATACTCATCCGATGTGAATGACAGTGACTGCGTCCAGACCTTATTTGAAGTACCTTGCAGGCATTGGTTTTTTTCCCCTTTTCTTCTGACATCTTTCGGTTCGTTTCACATATGTTGTCCTTTTTAGCTTTTTGGTACCTCCAACTAATGATGCCCTTTGGTGGAATAGACTTATTCCAGCAACTAATCTGCCCCATGTTCTCTCAGCATTTAGTCGTAAAGATATTACATAAAAAAGGATTCCTGGGTATTAAACAGTCTACGAAATTGCAGTTATAACTTGTTCCCAATTTTCTTTTCATATTTTAGAAAATATACTACAGTAAGGGATAAAAGAACTGTAGCAACTATTCTTGAAAGTAATAAAATACTTAAACCTCTTAAAAGATTTAATTTTTTTTCATGTTTTCTATCGAAGTTCATAAAATTATTATCTAATTTGAAGCAATTCTGTTGTTGATGATTTATACAATTCAGATTAATTTTTCATTTTATATTCCTATTTATTTTATGTTGCAATGTATCTTATAAAAAACAGTATAATTTTATTTGTAAATTAAAAAAGCGACGTTTTCGAATATATTGACATAACTTACTTATTGAAAGGTCTATTGGCCTTTAAAAAATTTCATCAAACATAAACATTTATCCAAACCTAAAAATATAACATGCATATATAGGCTTTGAAAATCAATGAAGGGATGATATGTACAAAAGATATCGTTATTTTAAGATATCTTTGTCTTTTTTTTTTTTTTTTTTTCATAAAATGATATATCTAAATTAAAACTTATGTCAGTATTTGTAGATATTTATAAACAACTTTTAAATAATTTACAAAATGAAGAGCTATTGGGGTTTTATTTAAATGGCAAAAGCATTTTTAACCATTGTTACAAAAAAAATTGTTAATTGTTATTAGAACTTCATAATTAGTAAGTACCCATATTTTTTGTATCATGAAAATATTTTATTAAGACACCGTGAATACAATCTTATTTGTAAAGTTTTTATTAAATTGTTTGAAATACTAATTAATGTGCTTAAAATATATTACTAAGAGTGTCTCCAAATACTTACAAGAATAAAACCCACATAAAAAAGATATCCAAAAATCCCACTTTTTTGTAATAAAAACATATATTAAAAAGTGTACCCAACTAACAAGATTAACGATCAAAACACTCAGTGTTTTATAACGTTACTAGGATTTTATGGTAAACTCATCAATTTTCATTCTCACACTCTAGAATCTATTTTTTTCTTGTTCCTTTTCCTTTGTTTCCATTTTAGAGCAGATCAAAATCTCAGCATTACGTAATTAGTTTCAAACTGTGCGTAAGACAAGAAATTTAAGACATTCAAAGTAATTAGTTTAGAAATTTTAAAAGGGATATTTTCATACCAGAACGTATTCTTTTTAATGAAGAATGATAGCTAAGGATAGAGCTAAATAGTCCCAGGATTTTTTTTTTTGTGCAGTGCAGAAGTTTTAAGCTTCCGAAATATTTTGTTTTTACGTTTTCCTTTATGTCTTGCATTGTTGGCCCATGAATAAGAAAAACTCAGATTACTTTTTAATGAAGTGTAACGTATTTTCTAAGGCTTATGTTTTCTTTTTATCATTTTTGTCTGAGTATATATAACGAATAAAAAACGAAAAAGGGATTTTTAATTTTTCATAAAATATTAATACCGGAATTCTGTCTTCAAATCAGGATTGTTTTGTTCACATTAATTATTCTAAAAACTACAAAAATGCATTCGTTCAATTAAAATTATTTTAATGTATGTTTACAACTAAATAAATTTACACAAGTTCTATCTACACGTCAAATAAAATTAATAAAATACCAGTTATAAGATCAAAGGAAAACATATTTACAACGCGCAAACATTTACATTGATATAAAAAATTAATTTTCCCGGTGTCATGTATATTTTTTAAAAATTTAAAACTGCTAAATTTAAATTTTAACACTTTTTCATAAAATATGAATACCGGAATTCTGTCTTCAAATCAGAATTGTTTTGTTCACATCAATTTTTCTAAAAATTACAAAAATGTACTCTTTTCAATTAAAATTATCTTAATGTATGCTTACAACTAGGCAAATTTCCATGAATTCTATTTACACACCAAATAAAATTAACAAAATACCAGCTTTGAGATCAAAGGAAAATTTATTTACAACATGCACACATTTAAATTGGTATAAAAATGTATTTTTATTTTATCAATAGAAATAAATTGTTTCTTTTAATATAAATACCAGCGTTTGTGTATTTTTTTTTAAATTTAAAACTGCTAAATTTATATTTCAACACTTTTTTTCTTCTTCAAGTTGAAAGATAATAAAAAAAAAAAAAAAAAAAATAAGGCACACATTCTCATTTTCTTCTTTTATATATATAACGGCAATTTGTTAGAATTAAAATAATTTTTTATACAAATTTTTTTTTCTAAAAGACTTAGGTGTTTTAATTTTTCTTTAATTTACAGAATTTGAAGCTTTAAAAATCTTATTTTAAAGCATCTTGTTTTATTATTTTTAAATTTGATATAGAAAAAGTTACAATTTCACCGTTAGCATCTTAATATTTATTTTTATTTTAAGTGCATTCTTGTTATTTAAATTACATATAGAGGGCGTGAAAGTTAAAAAATTAAGCGGAAAGCCGTCTTATATGCTTTTATATCAGACGTCTTTAACTTATACTTTAATTACAGCTTCAAACTTATACTTTAAACTAAAAGACTAAACTTTATTTAAATATAATATTTTTATAAAAATATAATAATATTATTTTATAATTTTAATGTATTTTTAATATTTATAATATTTTTAATATTATTTTATAATAATTTTCTTTTCTTATTTTTAAACAATACGAAATAAATACGGATATAATTATGCGCAAATAAACGGTTTGAGTATATAATCAATTATATTACTCGGAAGAATGTAAGTATTTTCAATTACTTCCAAAAAAGGTATGTTATCCACGATCTTATGCATTTTACAAGCTATATTATACTTCTAGCCATCTTAAAATAAATTATTCGATGTCAAAAGTATTTAACACTTGTATTTCTCTAACATAAAAAAATTTAAATAAAAAAACAAAAATATAACAAAAATTAAATTAAAGACTGATAAAACATTAGCACTTAGGAAATTCTGGCTCACGTAGAGATAAAAATGCGATAAAAATTTGATTAACTCGTAAAATATACGGTACTCAACCTTATGCCAGGAGCTCAGGTTCTCTTTTTTTTTGATCAAAAATATTTTTTATTTTTATGGAAAAAGAAGCCAAATATGTTAACTAACTAAGTATTTTATATCGCATGAATATATTCATTTTGTAGTATCTCGATTTAATCATTCAACTAGTAGCGGTTTCCTTCTCATATCAGAAATTACATAAATTTTATTTAAAATTAAAAGCTGTTTTGTGAGATTTTTAAATAATAGTATTTCTGCTCGCATTACGTTTTACTTCAATGCGCAATCTTTAATATTTCATGCAAATGTTAATTTGCATTCATATCTAATAAGTTAAAAACATGTTTTGCAGTTAAAATTAATATCATCAAATCTACACGTAAGAGTACAATCATTTTAATTATATAAGACTAGTTTTGGCTGTAGTGTAATATATTTTAACAATTTATGAACTGATTTTAATAAAAGATACATTAAGCAATGCAATTATAAGAATTTTCTGTATTTATCAATTTTTTGAATTCAATTCCAAAAAGAAATATTTCAATTTTTAATGTAAGAATAGATAGATATGAAATATATTATAGTAATTTTCTAATTCCGTAATATTTTTATGTAATATATTCCTTTATAACTTTAAAATTTATTATTTTGCCAGTGATACTAAACGAAAAGAATCCATGTTTTACACTTAACCGATATATCAGCTATCTATAACCTTATAATTATTTATTGGAAGAATCAATGCATATTGCAAAATTTATTATAAAACATAAATTTAGGAAACATAGATATGTAAAATTATACCTTATATGTTGATTTGAATTATTTTTAATGATTATATTTTTTACTTGTCTAAATTCATATCAAAATTATTGGTTAGTATAATATTAAAATGTTTTAATACCATCAAAATAACTTATCTATTATAAATAAGTTGAAAATGTATATTTCTAATAAAATTTAGATATTAATAATAAGTTCAATTTTAATAATGGAATAATGTCAAATACATTCAATGTATATGAAATCAATCAAAAATAGATAGTATATATTTTCTATGGGAATGTCTTCAGTGCATTTGCTGTAAAACAGTAATAACTTTATGAGATATCAAATTCAAGTTTTAAATAATTTATTACTATGGTCAAAAACTGAAGAAATTAGAAAATATAATTTATGTAACAAATCACATTTCTAATATTAAAAAGTTTTTATTACCATCAAAATAACATCTATTATATATACACTAAAAATGCACATTTTTGATAAAATTTTAAATTTTAAACATTTTAGATTATTAGATTTTTATTTTAGAATTTTAGATAATAATACGTGCAATTCTAATAATGAAAAAATGTCAAATACATTCTATGTTTATGAAATCAATCACAAATAAATAGTAGATATTTTTCTATGGTAATGACTTCAGTGTATTCGCTGTAAAACAGCTACAAATTTATGAGATATCAAATTGAAGTTTTAATTTCTTTTATTAATATGATCAAAAACTAAAGAAATTAGAAAATATGATATAAGTAACAAATAACATTTCTATAGTGAATCACTTAAAATTTTATTAATTTCATATTAATGTTACAAATTAAATTTTTTTAAGTGACAATAGTTTTCTAAATGTTTTCAAATAAAATATTTTTAAAACTTTTATTTGAAATAAAAATTACACTGTAAGTACATTACTTAAGTTACTTTGTTGGAGTACATTAATGTAATGAATAAAAACTATAAAAAAAAATAAATCTACAATTAATCCTATAACTAAAAATCCAGAAGCAATACTTTTTATTTTATAAATGTATTGTATATTTCATTAATCTTTCTCAGTTGTTTTAGTCTTTTCAAATATATATCAATTACGTTAAAAAAGGCCAAAGTTGGGTTTAAAACACCTGGCTTAAAATGCATGGGTTGTGTCAATTACACGGAGGAGTTGGCAATCAACTTAACTGCAAGCGTAATTTATACCTGGCCAAAATGTACAACATCGCCAGTATTCAAAGACGCCTAATTTTCCAGCTACGTCTAATTTCAGGCGAACTTGAATTGTTTCCTCCAGAGAAACAAAATGAGTTACCTTCTAAGGGAATTGGAGAGATGGTTCATCAAGTAGTCCTTTGCTACTAACCCATGATAAGCCATGAGTAAATTCAACTCTTCTCATGTGTGAATTCATTACTCCTATTTATTGAGTGTCTATATAAATTACCATTAAGGAGTAATGTCAGCGCACTCATTTGAGTTGAAATTAATGTGAGGAATGTATATGATAGGTGTGATGTCATTTATTATGAAAACGTTATGCATACAGATTTTAAAATTACCCCTTAAAATTTTGAATAATTCAGCATTATAAGCACCTTTATCATTATATGTGTAATTGAATTTATTAATTATAAAGATTATTTAATTTTTTTTTTTTGTCTAATATTTAGGCTATTTTTAATTGAATATTTTTCTGATAAATTGACAAAATACTATCCCTTTTAAGTGAACAGTATTCTGTACTCCAGTGATTAAGTGGGTGGAATTGATTTTTTTGTAATTAGTTAATGATTATAATTCATTAATAATTCGATAACATTTAATATTTTAAGTATTTATATTTTTGTCAGAATCTTCATTCACACTGTCTAAAATGTTTACTATTTATGTACTCCTTTTGAGTTGAAATTAATGTAGGAATGTATATGATAAATATTTAGCCTATTTTAATTGAATATTATTCCGATAAATTTACAAAAATAACATCCTTTTTTAGTTAACAGTATTCTGTACTCCAGTGATTAAAAAGTGGAATTGATTTTTGTAATAAGTTAATGATTAGAATTCATTAATAATTCAATAGCATTTAATACTTTAAGCATTTTTATACTCCTGGATTATATATCTATGGAATTTTACTACCAAAAACATTTGTTAAATCATAATAAGTCTTTTAATTTACCCATTAAAAATGCTGTGTCTCCAAATCAAACAAAATAAAAGTGACTAGCATAAAAAGCAGTATAAACAAGTCATTATTAATCTAAAAGGAAAGGAAACATAAATATTACAATATCATTGTGTGGATTTCTATTGTTGACAGTTATTATGATTACTTACTTATGATAATATCTATCAAATAATTTACATTTAACGATTTTAAGTATTCACTCAAAACAATACTCTTACAAAATGATTTACATTCGCGCAGATAATAAGCTTTCATAACGGAGATAGATAAAGAAATAAAAAAAAAAAAAAGTATGAGCGAAGAAAACTAACTGTTTCTGA
This sequence comes from Caerostris extrusa, assembly GCA_021605095.1. Taxonomy (NCBI): domain Eukaryota; kingdom Metazoa; phylum Arthropoda; class Arachnida; order Araneae; family Araneidae; genus Caerostris; species Caerostris extrusa. Next base: position 18,034 of record BPLR01018352.1, on the reverse strand, counting down.
AACAGATATCCGAAAATTCTGAAAAAATTAACTTCCAAATGAATGAGATATGTCCAGATAGCCTTAATTAATACATCAAGTCGAAGGAATTTTCTGGGATCTTTGTTGAATTTGACCTATCTCATCCCCAACATCAAAGTATTTTTTTCGCACCGAAGAGTCCCCTGGCAAACTCTTTAGCAGAATGTGTTAAATTGGTAGAAAGGGAGGTTGAGCGAGTACTCGTCCTTCATGTGTGTATCTGCCTCTGATCAGATAAAAAGGGGAGGGGGATAATTTTTTGCCTGGAGGATAAATGAAGAATTCCCTTTTTTGTTTTTACTTCTCTGACCCTCTTTGTAGGTAACAAGACAGGCAAGGTGGTAGATCGGAAATTGAAATATTATACAGGGAGGAAGAAGGTACTGTTACACGATCGCTTCATTCTGTTTCGAGTTACTTTTACTCTTCCCCACCCAAATGTCGTCGGTATAGTAATTAATGTCACGGACACACCCTTTGTCAGTGAAACGGAGCCAAACTCTAATATTTGCAATAACGGAAGAAGTCTAATTTCCGCCATTTGCTGAACCCGCAAAGATTCTATTTCATGCCTATTAAGAAGTTATGGTGGAGTTCAATGATTTGATTATATTTTTATGGAGTATTCTAGTTTTGTTTATTTTGGCCAGATTAAAATATTTTTGCAGTGCTTTAATCTTTTGGGCATCAACTGTTTTCCTCTTATTTAATTATGTTTTCTTAGTTATTGTTTTTAACTGTGAAGGATATGAATGAATTATGTACTTTCTGATGTTAATGCTGCCTAAATTAATGAATTTAAACTCACAAAGATTCTATTTTATGCCTATTAAGAAGTTATGGTGAAGTTCAATTATTCGATTCGATTTTTATTGAGTATTCTTGCTTTGTTTATTGTGGCCAGATTAAAATGAAATTTTTTCAGTGCTTTAATCGTTATTTTGGGTATAAACTGTTTTCCTCTTCTTTAATTATGTCTTCTTAGCTATTGTTTTTTAATTTTTAGCTGAGAGATATGAATGTATTATGTATTTGTGGGTGTTGTTAATGCTTCCTAAATTATTGAATTTAAACTCACAAAGATTCCATTTTATGCCTATTTAGAAGCTACGATGAAGTTCAATGATTTTATTCGATTTTTATGGAGTATTCTTGTTTTGTTTATTTTTGGCTAGATTGAAATGTCATTTTTGCAATACTTTAATGGCTATTTTAGGTATAATCTGTTTTCCCCTTCTTTTATTATGTCTTCTTAGTTATCGCTTTTTTAACTGAGAAGGATATGAATGCATTATGTATTTGCTGATATTGTTAATATGCTGCCTGAAGTAATGAATTTCAACTCTCAAAGAACTTTAATTTGCAAAGTTTCTATTTCATGCCTATTAAGAAGTTACGATGAGGTTCAATGATTTGATACAATTTTTATAGAGAATTCTTGTTTTGTTTATTTTGGTCACATTAAAATGCCATTTTTGCAGTGCTTTAATAGTTATTTTGGGTATCAACTGGTTTCCCCTTCTTTTATGATGTCTTCTTAGTTATTGTTATTTTTTTTTTTTTTTTAACTGAGAAGGATATGAATATATTATGTATTTGCTCACGTTGTTGATGCTGCCTAAATTAAAGAATTTAAATAAATATTAAAGACAAATCAAATACTCACATTAATAAAAGAATTAGTAAATCAAACAATAAATTTGATATGTAATAAAAAGCCTAATTTCAATAACAATTAAATCAAATTTCCATGGATCATCAAATAAAAAGCAAATGGGATTCTAGTGAACTCGTGTTAGTACTCGTATTAGTATTTTTGCTAGTTTAGAAATTAAAAACTTTTTTTAGAAGATATATTAAAAGAAAAGCCAAATCAAATTGAACCAATATGAAAAACAATGTAATTAAATTAACTCATCTTTTATTTACAGATGAAGCTACACTGTTTACCTTTATGTTGATAATCAGAGGGAATATGCATAACTGTAATAATTTAAACAAGTTTTGTAATAATTAAGTTTTATAAACATTTTTATAAAATGGTTTTAAAGTTTTGTAAGCTTTTACTTCATTTAAAATAAAAAACTATGTGATTTTCCAGCTCATAATATCATTGGTTTTTAAAAGTGGCCAACTCAATAAATAGAAAAAAAAAACTAATTGTTTTCTTTATGTCTTCCCTTGCTAACTTCATTTTACAAATGACATTTTCTTTTTAAATGGGGATTTTCTGTTTCTCTCTAAGAATTTATAAACATTATTCATATAATGATTCACTCTTCTGACAAAATCATTTGACGATTTCTACTCTTAGCATATGCTCTTATGGAAAAGAGCTTTAATGCCTACAGCAATAGAAAGTAAATTCCCGAAATGGGCCACAATTTTTCATATTCAACGTCTCTCGACAACTCTTGGCGACTGACTCTTTTAATGTTCTTGTTAATGGGTCTTAAAAAGGATTCTTCAATTTCAAAAAGCCGACACACATAAGAAGACTCTCTAAGCCATCTCAAAGACGGTGTTTCTCTCTCAATTTCACATCCAATTGATTCGAAATATTGCCTCTGGGATTAAAATGGAAGCGAAATCTGAAGAATCGAATATTAATGAAACCTCTGGAGAGTACATTTTTGCTCACTTAAAGTGGAAGGAATAGGCAGGCTGCAATTTCGCATTTCTCTTCAATACTCATCGATGTAGAGAAAAAAAAGAATTTGGAAACTCCAGCAGAAACGAAATGAGTAAAAATTTTTATGAAGGTTTTGCTTCAGTGCTTCAGTATTACATCATCGGTGTTTGATTAAAGAGTCATTTATAAAAGTTGAATAAAATTAGAGTAATAAGAAGGGAAAAAGTGAACTTTTCGATTTTAGAACCTCTTAAACAAAGGCACTTACGTGTGCGTTTAGTTTCGCTGCTTTGGGGAAGTTCTTCCACAAAGGATGAAACTGCATGCAGTCCATCAAATGCGAGTTTTAATACTTTCCATTTCGGAACTATTTCTTTTATGGGGAGAATATCTTTTGATTTCGAGCATACGCAAAGGCTCAAGTAATTAATTTTGGAATTGATTAGATTTATTAGAATTTTGCTTATTTCTGTAAAAGGCCCCATTTTGCCAAAAAGAAAGGAATTTGTTCTGTCTTACGATGAAGATGATTTGCTGCATATGCTTAAATCTTCGTTTAAAAGTGAAACGAAACCATTTACGACTTTTACTCTTATCAGTAATGATTTATTTTTATTACTGAATTATTAAAACTTGATATCATATTTCTTTTAAAAGTAAAGCAAATTTTATTATATTTTGGAACTGCAAAATAGTTTTATTTTCTATATATATTTTTAGAAAAAAAAAAAAAAGAAAAACCCCTCAAAATATTGTATTGTATTTAATGAAAGATGAGAAGATAAATCAATAAATTTCAATTACAACTTTGCTTCATTTTAAGATGATTATATTTAAAAATTGAGTAGTTTGAAACCTTTTTTTTTTTCTTTTTTTTTTTTTGTTACACTTCCGATTCAACTGTCATTTGGTAAAAAGTATCCCTTATAAATGAGAACATATATCAAACTTATTTAGGTTCTCCGATGAATTTTATTCTAATTAGAAAATACAATAATAAAGGCTATCGAATAACTAAAAATTTTTCTTTTGAGAATTAAAAGATTTTCTTGCAAAGTGAGATATCTCTATGCTTGATAGTAATTTTACGTACCGACTACTTTTACTATTTATGTTTTTAATGGAATACTAAAAGGTAAAATTAATTATAATCGCTTACGAGTATATTCATTAATTAATGATAATCCTTAATTTTCAACATTTCAGAAATATCTAGTCTTCCACATGAACGCTTGGTGCCAATTAGCTGGAGAAGACATAAACTGATTTCTACACAAATCTTTGAGTACATTTGAATACTTAAAAATGATTGACTACTCCCATCTCTTGGATTAAGTAGCAGAAGCGCTTCGGCTACTTCCTTAGTAGCTTAATTATAAGAACCCTTTAACCTCTTGGATCGGGAATCGATTTCCTTCAAGTACCTCGTATTTGCCGTACGACACTAAATAGCTTATCCGGGAAAGGCTCTGATAAGGCTTAAGCCTTGTAATCCAACAGCAGTGATTAACTGCATTGTTAATGAATCGTGTGATGAATAGCCCGTTTGTGCTGGACAGGTCCAACCTCGCTATATCCTTCCTACTCCATAACTAATTGTTGCGGGTATTAACGCGCTGACAGCGCTGCAAACGTTAACGCGCTGAAACCTATCGCTTTATCAATCTCTTGCACATAAGCCTTCAGATCCTAGCTTTTATTGGATTTCCAAATCTATTTGATTATAGACGTTGCAATATACGTTTAAGGATTGGGAAAGCGGCTTGCTTGCTTCAACGTTTTGAAATATGATATGCTTCCACCTTGTTATTCATCCTCTGCTAAAAATATAAAGAAATAAACTTTATATTTGTCGTTGGTTTGAGATATTTGCATAATTCATCACATGGAAATGTGTTTCATATTCAAGTTTCAATTGGGGTATCAGTAAACATAGATAATGTATTTAATTTACAAAAAATTCAATTAATTTCTCACGGTTTCTGATAATATTCTGAATGGGGTTTGGCAAGTATAAGGTGACTTTCCCTCTCTTTCTTTTATTTATTTATTATTTTTTTAACTTCTAATATAATTCTTTTTTTTTAAAAAAGTAAATATAAGTATATAACTACTGAAATAATGTTAATGTCTCATAAGCTAAAATAGTCAAACAGTAATCAACTTCTGTAGACTAGTAACTGCCTGTGATTTAGTTGCTCCTTGTGGAGTATATATGTAGCATTGAAAAAAATTAAACGCAGATACAGTGTTTAATTTTTTTATTGCAATCTCATGTATTTACAGCTATTTTATATCAATGTCTACGGAATACACTGAATGTTCGCCAATTTTGTCATCAATGAGTAAGATAAAGTATTCTTCAACGAAGTTCATGTTTTTGCATTCTAGTTTAACTCCTTTTTGACCTAAATGATTAAAAAGCATATAGATGGAAATTTTTGTTGGATAACCAAGGAAAATCTGTGTAAGATGTTTGGTTTTTATTCCAGAGAGGGTGACGATGCATCTTCTGAAACATCATGAGTTATGGACATAAGTAATTTTTGATAATTAATCCAACTATATTTTTAACAATGAGAATAAACGAATGAATACATTACCACCAATACTCCTGCCCTAGGGAAACATTTAGCACATGGAACAACTTAATTCAAGGGAAAGCATAAATATTGCAGAAATTCTTTTTTACAGCATTTGTTTACTTAGTTTTGAAGCTTTTTAAGAAGACTGTCAATGAAAGAATCAATTTAAATTCAAAAATGCACCTACAGTGAAGAGAAACAGTTTTCAGAGTAATTCTGATTGTATAAGCATTTTATTAAAACACCAATGCTGAAATGAAATTCGGAAATTAAAAGCTGCTGAATACATTCATATGTAAATAAAGACTTCATAAAGAACATAATTTATCCCTTTTGAAGTTTTGGTCATTTATAAAGCAATTTAATGCTTAAAAATAATCACACATAAGAACGAAAAGTAACAACTTACGAAAAAAAATATTCAAAGCTCTTGAGGTGTAATGAAATTTTACTGTTTCCCCAATGTGCAAATAAATAAAGTAATAAACTCTAGAAAGAGTAATGCCAATTGTGTTCATAGAGAAAAAGATTAGTTTTCAGTATGTTTAATGTTTCCTGAACGTTTCAAGACATTTTATTTTACTAAAATGTATTTTTAGAATTACAGAAGCGAAAACAATTAAATGACAAAGTTATATGGATAGCTTTTAGGCATTTTGAGATGAATAATTAAAATCTCTAGAGTTTATAATTTTTGTACAAATTTTCGTGTTGGTGGAAAACAAAACAAAGAAAGCAAACGAACAAAACAATTGTTGGGTCTTAACTGCTTTTGAATCTTATCCGGAAATGTAATTATTTTATTTTATTTATTTATTTGGCTGGGGGATTCTATCATATATTTTCCCGACTGTTAACGTTTTCTGTCTGTAAAGGCGAAACTAGTTGCTTGAATTTCTTAGGAGTATTTTTAATTAAATATCTTTTGAATATGAAATGCTATTTAATCACTGGACAGTTTTCTTAACTCATGGACTGACGCTTTTGAGATTTTTTAAACTATTTGTTGATTTTTGAATTATATTTTTTAGAACTTGTACAAATTTGACTTTGTGATTAATACAAAATTTTTAACTATATTTGATATCATGTAATAGAAATAATGAAAGGTAAGAAAATTAAGATAATTTTACATGTGCATTTATGCATGTAAAATGAGATATTGTATACAAATATAGATATAGATAGATTCAAAAATGTAATATATTGACGTCAATTGAATCCATTCTTTTAAAAATGAATTCGAGAAATACAAAGCGTTCGTTTGGTCAAAAATATCTCATATCTCATCTGTTGCACGAAAGGGTAATTTTTTATATAACAATTTTAATAAAATTATAAAAAACATTAGGTTAATAAATTAAAATAATCCATGTAAATTTCTTAAAGGTTTTATATAAACGAAATAGATTTTATAAAAATTTATATAATAAAAATTTTTATATTAAGGTACAAATTTTTTTTTTTGTATCACAATATAAAATTGCAGTGATGTTAAGTTGTACTATTGGTTAATTTGAATATTTGAAATAGCACATGTCCTCCATTACATACAAATGTTAAGGTTTGTTAAATATGAATATATCTCCTTTTAGATCGTGCGATTTTTCTTTTTGTAAATAAATATTAAGATAAAAGCTCCATCCTTGTACTTTATTAAAAATTACCATCAAAGAATTAATGCCTATCCCTGATTTTTTTCTAAAATCGTTAGAATCAACAATAAAAATAAAATTTTGGATGATAACTGTATTTCTGGGAAATCTATAAAATAAGAACTTATTACAGAAAAAATGCTTTTTAAAAATAGACAAAAATTACTTCCATCACAACCTTTAAAAACACTTTTTTTTTCTATCATTTAATGTTTTTATTACTAGAAGCGATTCTTCTATTTTTTTACTTATTTCTTCTTTTTCAAGCCTACTTGCACTTAACCTGAGTTAACTTTATCAGCATTTAATAAGAAATAATATTTTTTATTATGTAAATTATCTTTAGAAATATAATTTAATTTTGGGAGATCATTTTACATGTATAACTGGAGTTATAAATCCCAGTTTTACTGGGACTAAAAATAAGAACCGTAGACAAAAAACATATTCAAGCATATTTTATAAATTGATCCATTGTCCATGAAAAACGAAAAAATCTTTTAGAATAGTTTATTAGAAGTTGAATCTCTCCTAAATATCAAAATGATGAAATTACGCTTTTCTGACATTCAAAACCTTTTAAAAAATTTTTCCTACTTATTTACACACGAATTGCCAAAAAATTAAATTAAATTCGAATCATCTCATTTGAATAGTCTGAATTGGGGATAAAACTCAAGATCAAGAACAAAGCACTTTTATTATCTTCCGACAGCAATTACGAGCTATTTGAGTGAGGAATGGGGGATGATTTTCACCAGACATATTAGTCGAGTCATGATGGAAAGCTCACTTTAAAATTAAAATTCCGAAACGAATTCGAAAGAAATATTCCCGACATCGGAAATTCCAAAATCTCGAAATGCGCTGCCTTTTCCGCCTCGTTAGTTGAATTTATTCCTCTATTGACTAAATGAGGAAGAAAATAAAAGAAAAAGAACACAAATCGTGCGGAAGTGAGTGGGGAAAAATGAGTGAGAGGGTGCTTAAAATGAGGAATGTTTTTCTTGAAGACAGGAGAAGGCAGAAGAAAACGAATGGAGTGCGAACCAATTCTCAAGGCACTCTTGCAGCAAGGATAAGGTCCAAATCGACGTTGTCGATGCAGATGATCAGTTGAACACTCACACCACCTGATGGCGACATCGCCTTGTCACTTTTGATTGATGGTAAACTCAACAGCAGTTCTCCGTGCCTGGAATAGTCAGTGGGCCTTCCTCCCCCTTCATATGTCGCTCAGCCATTGCCAGCGACAAGAAGAATTTCTTCACGTAGGTGATCTTAGATGCGAGCTGCTGATATCATGTCATTCGTTTTCTTATGGGATTACTAATACAAAATCTTACGAATAGTCTGTTATCGGAAATTTCTTGGAATGAGTGATTGTGTCAAAAGGTTGTAACTATCTTCGATGAAATTTCGGTAAAAATGGCTTGTCTTAAACCTTAGAGGATGGGGAATTATTTTTATTCTTTCTTTATAGAAATAATCTTAACAGATATAAATTATCTTTGGCTAATTTGTCGATGTTTTAGCCTTCAAAGATATATACTATTAAGAATCAACCAGTTTTTTTTTCTCCTGATAAACAATATGTATGAAATCCTCAGATTTCATCAAGGGGAAACGTGTGTATTCTGGGATCTGTGTTATATGATTATTAATACAAAATCGAATGAATAGTCTGTTATCGGAAATTTCTTGGAATGAGTGATTGTGTCAAAAGGTTGTAACTATCTTCGATGAAATTTCGCTAAAATGGCTTGTCTTAAACCTTAGAGGATGGAGAATTATTTTTATTCTTTCTTTATAGAAATAATCTTAACAGATATAAATTATCTTTGGCTAATTTGTCGATGTTTTAGCCTTCAAAGATATATACTATTAAGAATCAACCAGTTTTTTTTTTTTCTCCTGATAAACAATATGTATGAAATCCTCAGATTTCATCAAGGGGAAACGTGTGTATTCTGGGATCTGTGTTATATGATTATTAATACAAAATCGAATGAATAGTCTGTTATCGGAAATTTCTTGGAATGAGTGATTGTGTCAAAAAGGTTGTAACTATCTTCGATGAAATTTCGGTAAAATGGCTTGTCTTAAACCTTAGAGGATGGGGAATTATTTTTATTCTTTCTTTATAGAAATAATCTTAACAGATATAAATTATCTTTGGCTAATTTGTCGATGTTTTAGCCTTCAAAGATATATACTATTAAGAATCAACCAGTTTTTTTTTTCTCCTGATAAACAATATGTATGAAATCCTCAGATTTCATCAAGGGGAAACGTGTGTATTCTGGGATCTGTGTTATATGATTATTAATACAAAATCGAATGAATAGTCTGTTATCGAAAATTTCTTGGAATGAGTGATTGTGTCAAAAAGGTTGTAACTATCTTCGATGAAATTTCGGTAAAATGGCTTGTCTTAAACCTTAGAGGATGGGGAATTATTTTTATTCTTTCTTTATAGAAATAATCTTAACAGATATAAATTATCTTTGGCTAATTTGTCGATGTTTTAGCCTTCAAAGATATATACTATTAAGAATCAACCAGTTTTTTTTTATCGCTGAGTTTGTGTCAAAAGGTTGTAACTGATAACAATATGTATGAAATCCTCAGATTTCATCAAGGGGAAACGTGTATTCTGGGATCTGTGTTATATGATTATTAATACAAAAATCGAATGAATAGTCTGTTATCGGAAATTTCTTGGAATGAGTGATTGTGTCAAAAGGTTGTAACTATCTTCGATGAAATTTCGGTAAAAATGGCTTGTCTTAAACCTTAGAGGATGGGGAATTATTTTTATTCTTTCTTTATAGAAATAATCTTAACAGATATAAATTATCTTTGGCTAATTTGTCGATGTTTTAGCCTTCAAAGATATATACTATTAAGAATCAACCAGTTTTTTTCTCCTGATAAACAATATGTATGAAATCCTCAGATTTCATCAAGGGGAAACGTGTGTATTCTGGGATCTGTGTTATATGATTATTAATACAAAATCGAATGAATAGTCTGTTATCGGAAATTTCTTGGAATGAGTGATTGTGTCAAAAGGTTGTAACTATCTCCGATGAAATTTCGGTAAAATGGCTTGTCTTAAACCTTAGAGGATAGGGGAATTATTTTTATTCTTTCTTTATAGAAATAATCTTAACAGATATAAATTATCTTTGGCTAATTTGTCGATGTTTTAGCCTTCAAAGATATATACTATTAAGAATCAACCAGTTTTTTTTTTCTCCTGATAAACAATATGTATGAAATCCTCAGATTTCATCAAGGGAAACGTGTGTATTCTGGGATCTGTGTTATATGATTATTAATACAAAATCGAATGAATAGTCTGTTATCGGAAATTTCTTGGAATGAGTGATTGTGTCAAAAAGGTTGTAACTATCTTCGATGAAATTTCGGTAAAATGGCTTGTCTTAAACCTTAGAGGATGGGGAATTATTTTTATTCTTTCTTTATAGAAATAATCTTAACAGATATAAATTATCTTTGGCTAATTTGTCGATGTTTTAGCCTTCAAAGATATATACTATTAAGAATCAACCAGTTTTTTTTTCCTGATAAACAATATGTATGAAATCCTCAGATTTCATCAAGGGGAAACGTGTGTATTCTGGGATCTGTGTTATATGATTATTAATACAAAATCGAATGAATAGTCTGTTATCGGAAATTTCTTGGAATGAGTGATTGTGTCAAAAAGGTTGTAACTATCTCCGATGAAATTTCGCTAAAATGGCTTGTCTTAAACCTTAGAGGATAGGAATTATTTTTATTCTTTCTTTTATAGAAATAATCTTAACAGATATAAATTATCTTTGGCTAATTTGTCGATGTTTTAGCCTTCAAAGATATATACTATTAAGAATCAACCAGTTTTTTTCTCTGATAAACAATATGTATGAAATCCATCAGAAATGTGTGTATTCTGGGATTATGATTATTAATACATCAATGGGTTATCGGAAATTTCTTGGAATGTGTATTCTGGGGGATCTGTGTCTTAAACCTATGATTATTTTATTTTTCTTTATACTTAACAGATAATCTTTGGCTAATTTGAATAGTCTCAGCTACAAGATATTAAGAATCAACCAGTTTTTTTCTCCTGATAAACATCGGAAATTTCTTGGAATGAGTGATTGTGTCAAAATCGAATGAATAGTCTGTTATCGCTGGAACTTTTTTCTACTTTCAAAAGCAACTATGGTTGTAACTATCTTCGATGAAATTTCGATAAAATGGCTTGTCTTAAACCTTAGAGGATGGGGAATTATTTTTATTCTTTCTTTATAGAAATAATCTTAACAGATATAAATTATCTTTGGCTAATTTGTCGATGCTTTAGCCTTCAAAGATATATACTATTAAGAATCAACCAGTTTTTTTTCTGATAAACAATATGTATGAAATCCTCAGATTTCATCAAGGGGAAACGTGTGTATTCTGGGATCTGTGTTATATGATTATTAATACAAAATCGAATGAATAGTCTGTTATCGGAAATTTCTTGGAATGAGTGATTGTGTCAAAAAAGGTTGTAACTATCTTCGATGAAATTTCGGTAAAATGGCTTGTCTTAAACCTTAGAGGATGGGGAATTATTTTTTATTCTTTCTTTATAGAAATAATCTTAACAGATATAAATTATCTTTGGCTAATTTGTCGATGCTTTTAGCCTTCAAAGATATATACTATTAAGAATCAACCAGTTTTTTTCTCCTGATAAAATCAATATGTATGAAATCCTCAGATTTCATCAAGGGAAACGCGTGTATTCTGGGATCTTTGTTATATGATTATTAATACAAAAAAAGATCGAATGAATAGTCTGTTATCGGAAATTTCTTGGAATGAGTGATTGTGTCAAAAAGGTTGTAACTATCTTCGATGAAATTTCGCTAAAATGGCTTGTCTTAAACCTTAGAGGATGGGGAATTATTTTTATTCTTTCTTTATAGAAATAATCTTAACAGATATAAATTATCTTTGGCTAATTTGTCGATGCTTTAGCCTTCAAAGATATATACTATTAAGAATCAACCAGTTTTTTTTCTCCTGATAAACAATATGTATGAAATCCTCAGATTTCATCAAGGGAAACGCGTGTATTCTGGGATTGTGTTATATGATTATTAATACAAAATCGAATGAATAGTCTGTTATCGGAAATTTCTTGGAATGAGTGATTGTGTCAAAAGGTTGTAACTATCTCCGATGAAATTTCGGTAAAATAACTTAAGAAATATTAAACCTTAGAGGATGGGAAATTATTTTTATTCTTTCTTCTTTATAGAAATAATCTTAACAAATATAAATTATCTTTGACTAATTTATCGATGTTTTAGGCTTCAAAAATATATACTATTAAGAATCAACTATGATTTATTCAGGTTTTTTTTTCTCCTGATAAACAATATGTATGAAATCCTCCAGATTCTATCAAGGTGAATTGTGTGTATTCTGATTTAAAAGAGGAACTATGAAAAGTTCATAGCAGTTTTATCATTTTTATATGCAAGAAGAAATTCAATAAACTTGAATTTAAGCAATGCCCATCGTCGATTTTAACAATTTCATTTTAATATTCCTTTTATGGATTTAAAGTAATATCTAATCAGTTTTCTTTTCTAGAACTAAGTTTTGATAACATGAAAATTAAACTACAAAAATATTTCCATGGTATTTTTTTTTTAATTTTAAAATTTAACTATAAATAGGTTTTGTTACTTTTTAAACATCCTTTAAATTAATGTTAACAGCTTATTTTGATTCAAAGTTGTTTTCTATTCATTTAAAAATATTACTTATAATTATGATAATTTTATTAAATATTTGAAATATTTGAAATTTCAATAATTAAAATATCTATACAAGTTGAAAACATTAACTTTAATCAAGACTCACATGGAAATATTTAAAAAAGATTGTGAAATTAAGTGTACTTTTAAAGTCTTGTACAATAAGTTTATTTAACGGATTATATTTGTATTCAAAAAAATATTTCATCAAACCTTTATTTTTCTTTACGTAAAAATAAGCCTATACCAATTTTTATGAATTCAAAACTTACACTTAAACAGTCTATTGAATTTTGCTTTGCACAGAGTTAAAGTGGAATGATAATATTTACTTTTAGAAAACAGTGGAAATTTTGTTTTTGAATTAAATTTTGTTCACCTACGTTCTTGAATATCTAATGAATTGAATATTTAATAGACTGCTTACGTGAAATCTTTTTATAGCACGTGAAGTTATTTTCCTAAAGTATATTCAAAAAATAAATTTTCTTAAGTTTATAAATAATGTTTATTACGATGATTTTTTGTTTTATAAATCAATACGTATCATATACAAATAAAGTATTGGAACCATGTGTAAAACAGAGCATTGCTGCAATTCTCCCACTTCATATGCTTACATATGTTCTACATAAAAAAAATTATCCACAAATTTGATGAAAATGTTTGCATAGAAAAAGTAACCTTCAGCATGGCCTCCGCTTTGATGATGTTGTTGTTTCTTATCCCACTTGGTAGAATCTAGACCAAGTCCATGAACCCATGTGGTCCCATGGTAACAGAGCTTCTGTTATATTGAAGCACCCATAGGTAGAAGTCTGACTTTGGCTCCATGCCACTGATTTTTTACATGGTATGGTTGCCAGCCCTACGCTGTGCAGTCATGTTAGACCAGGACCTACGGCTTAAAGTGGACTCCGAACCACTACAAACATCCATGGCACCGCCGGGACTCGAACCCGAAACCTGTGGTACCGAGCTCCAGAGCGCTAGTCACTCAGCCATTCAGGCCCCCGCAATGTGTAAACATTAATAGCTGCATAAAGATTGTCATCTTTGTTAGATTTTATCATAATAGTTCTTTTACAATTCTTACCCTTTTTATTATTATTTCAATTTCATACAAATTACATATTAAAATATTTTATTTCTACATAAATGTTACATCTTTGCCTCTTTTTCTTCATTGGTGAAATGGCCATGAGGGCCAAGGGCGTCTGTCTACTGGCAGATTTCGAGAAAGAAGATGTTTTCTTTTTAAGGGGTAGGGTTGTCAGCCCTACGCCCAACAGTCATTTGAGCATGAATTACAGTTTAAAGTAGATTACGAACCACTACAAACATCAATGGTACCGCCAGAACTGAACCCGAAACCTGTAGCACCAGAACTCTTAATCACTCGACCATCAGGCCCCGTTACATATTTTGCTTATGCAAATTCTAAAAATTATGTTTTAATCTTTGAATAATACTAAAAAGCAGTCTCTTATCCACAATAATACACTGAATTTTCTTTAAATCTTGCCCTAACTGTGTTTCATAACTTCATTAATGAATAATATAAACATATGAATTCCGAGCTATTATAATGAATATTTATTGTAGTAGTTGACTGTAATTTTACGATAGTAATAAAGGGAAATATATTCGGTTTTCTCTAACCAGCAATCATAATTAGTGGAAAATGTATTCCAGGAAACTATATGTTATGTATGGTATTGAATGTCTTAATTCTGCATTTGGTACACTGATTTTAATGTAATTTAAATGCTTGTTTAACTAATGGGTTCAGTTTACAGAGCATTACTAAATGAGCATAGAATTAAAAGATTTGATGACGTATTTTGAGGGTTAATCCTCATTTCCCTTTAACATAAATTTGAATAGCATTTTTTAAAAAATGTTCTATTGTTGTTTCAACTCTATTTATAATTAATCTTAGTTTAATTTATGCACAAATTGCATTTAAAGCGACATATACGGAAGTTAAAAGTAAACTTTGTTTAATATTATTATTATTCAAATTAGATCTGCTTTATCTTTTAACTATAAAATTATCTGATAAAATATTAATTAATGAAATATAATTAATACTTTCACTGTAAAATTAATACTGAATCTGTGAAAGACTAATGAAAACTACTTATATATGTTAATACATATCTTTTATTATAACATATGCACATTTTAAATTTCATTGCATTGAAAATTAAATTGCAGATATTTGTGGAATAGGCTATATGTCTTAAAATTGTTTAAAAATTTAAATTTAAAGTATTTTAAAAACAAAAATTATATAAAATCATAGGTATATTATCTGAATGAATTCATGAATGAATATCTTTTAATATAAATATGCACATTTTAAACTTCAGATATTTTTAGAATAGGCTATATGTCTTAAAAAATTGTTGTAAAAATTTAAAATTAAAGAATTTTGAAACAAAAATAATATAAGATCATATATATTTTTATCTTGATGAATTCGATTTTCAAAAAAAAAAAAAAAAAAAAAAAAAAAACAGCTTTATTGAATTCAACTTAAAAGTTCTTCTATTGTTCGGTAGATACAAAAGTCTTTTGATATATTATCTTAAAAATGTTTTTTAAAAACAAATTTGCAAGAATACTTTTCAATTTCTCATGTGTCACAGCCTACAATGAAACTAGTGAGTCATTTTCTTACAATGCTGTCGGTGGTTTTCCTCTAGATATCTTATCTATTAGTAGCACCTGCAAATGATGGAAAGCCCAATGCTAAATTTAAGTTGCGTGGGTTGTAGTGAACAAGTTTTTACACACTGAAACGATATATCTCAACTTATCGAGGGTATACGTCTAGTTTTCTGTCCTTAGTGGAATGACAGGAGTCATTTAATCAAGTACTAAAAAAATCCAAAATCTTTACCTGGTTCATTAAATTTATAAGAAATAATATTAACCCATATAATCTAATAAAAAATCTAATTAAAAAATGCATCTAGTGATCTAGTGTGTTAAAGATAGTAGTATAAAATTGAATTTTTCAAAGAAATGAAACCTTTGATCAGAATAACTTATCAAATAATAATTTACTTCAGCAGCTTTCATGTTCTCTTGTTGAAGATTATATGCAATATAAATACTACGAGTTCTAACTTGAGATTTTTATAAGTTGCTAACAAATTAGAAATCAAACTTTTAATGATTAAGATTATTGTTCATATTTGTATTCTTCAGTTCATTATTGTTCATATCAGTATTTTTCAGTTCATTATTTTTATTATTGTTCATATTTGTGTTCTTCAGCTCAGTATGTTCATTATTGTTCATATTTGCATTCTTCAGTTCATTATTGTTAATATTTATATTATTGTATACAGCATTAAATTATTATAGCAATTAATAGCATTGAATTATAGAATTATTATAGCAATTAATAGCATTGAATTATAGAATTATTATAGCAATGAATTATATTATTGTATTAGCAATTGAACATTTTCCCCGTGATTTTTATTGATTGGTGCATATAATACTGATCAAATTAAATTGTAGCTTAAATTAATACCTAACCAAGACATCACCCAGAATGATATCTTACTTGTTTGCAAAAATCAGTGACATCTTAAAGATTATTAGCTCTAATTCTCTTATATTAGGAATATATGTATGGCCACTGATAAAATTTCACTTAGAAAACATGAGAAGATTTTAAATTACTTCAGTTTATGGGCTTATATTTTTGATAAATAGCATAGAAACTTATTTTTTAATGTGTTGATTCTATTATTATAATTTTCCTGCTTTTAAAATGTCACTTTTGTAAATGCACATTTATAATACTAAATCATTTTTTTATAAAATGTTTTTTATTCTGATACATCTTCCCGATAGTACTTGAATTTTTGTGTTTCTGATTAAATTACTTTTCTGCTTATTTTTCCGTGTTTCAAACGATGGTGTATTTAATATATTTTGTAATGTTTACGTTAAAATTTGTAATTCCTTAAGAGATTTGTTGATTTCTAATCCCCATGATTAAATAATTATGAATAAAAAATTTTTTTTGACGCTGATAAATCCTTCATAATTTTTTTTCAAGTTAACTTTTATCATCCAGGACAGCTAAAATTTATTACAATGTTATTAAAAAAAAAATTCTTCAAATTTTTTGAGAAGGGCGAAATGCAGGATTAAACAATATTGAGGGTATTTTGTAATCTTAAGAGGAATGAAATAATTGAAAAATTTATTTATGTAAAAAAAATCCCGCTTTTTTAAAAGTGATTTGGAGAACGATCTCAGATCTCCAAAACAGAGGTCAAATTATAAAGCGTTGGAAAACAACAAAATTTAAAATTTTTAAATCTGAATGATCGATAGATACCGAAAACCTTCCCTATTGATGCATTTGATGTCATTGAATTTCTTTTCTTGTTTGTTTCTAGCTGATAGCAGTTTTTTTTTTTTTTTTGAAGTTTTCTGTACTCATAAATGTCCGCGAATTGTGTTTTTCGTCCAGCCACTGTTGAAGGTGGCTGCTTAAACACGATATCCTTCTGATAAATGATGATGCCAAGCCATCTCGTGGTTGGGCGGCCCTAACGACCTATCAGGACGCGCTGGAGTCCCCCAACCAAGCAGACCCACTCATCGACCATTAATTAATGTTTCCCACTAACTTGCTTGCTACTTTGCTTTAGTATCAAGTCATTAGCATGAAAGGAGGATGAGTTTTCTTGCTATCATCTGACAGGGAGATTTTGAATAGAAGAGTCCTCTCCACGTGCTAAAAAGACCCCCGCCTTTCTCTTAACGGCGATTTTTTAATCGTGACGTCAATTCTGAAAGGGCGTGTCTTTGCTTTTTACAAATGTTGTATTAGTGGTCATGCTGTCTCATTAGCAAAAGTGCACTGACCAAAGAATAATAGAACTGTCATGAATGGGGCCGCATGGTGTTTTTATTCTCTCGAAGAAAGATGATACAATATATCTATCTATGACCAGAGTGATCACGAATGTAATGTGTCTTATGGGCATGGCATGGTATATGACCCAACATGACAATACATATTTTTTTCACTCAAGCTATTTTTCAAGATAGGATGGTTTTTGTTCATTTTTTTTAGTACCGAATAAAGAGCTCGTGTTTCCTGTAAGTTCTTCTTACTTTTTCAACAATCACACAATTAAATATTTCACTGAACTCATCGATCTATGTAATAATGTTTAGTTATAGACATTGTTGCACAGACTTTTTTTGTTACCTTTAGGATTTTAATTAATGTAACTTTTAATAAGGTCATCATGAAGGATTGATTTA